>JAULBM010011378.1:0-11667 GCA_032357055.1 Geukensia granosissima
CTGACTTTGAACAGAGTTTCTAGTATTATTGAGTGAAATGCTTTACTTCCAATTTGTCTTGTTAAAAATCATGCATAAATACCCAACAGATTTTTTTTGTGATAAAAGATTTTGTGAACTTTTCCATTTATATTTTTCCATAAACATGTAAGATACCTACCAAGAAATACATATGTCTGTCATTTTACAGTATTGTCTTAATTTTAGTGTCCGATTGCAGATAGAGAAGTATATAAAGTCAGCTACATTGAATATATTTTTAATTACTAAAATAGCATTCAAAATATTTCTGCTTGAATTTTGATATTTATGGGGTATTTCACATTACTGCTTCTAATTAAAATAACTGCTTGCTAAAGAAGCTTAGGGGAAACCAATGAATCGGATGTTAACATGGAACTGCAAATTAATCCATGGAAATAGAAAAATACAGCGATTGACTTTAAGGAGATTAGTTTTTTCAGGGTTCGTATTGTTCATATGCACGCATTTGTTCGCTCGTCGGCATTTCTGTCTGTATTCTACTTTTGAGCAGAGTTGAAACGAAGTTGAACTCGGCTATTGGTTTGATGATGCCGGAGGGCGTCAACATTGGTTTCCGGGCAATTTAAATAAAACTTTGGGATATTATTACATATTAAGTAAGCGGGATACTAATTGAGGTATGGGTAAATCTGTTCAAGGTAAAGATCAGTAACAAACAAAACTTTGTAAAAATAAGGTTTCCGGGCAATAATTCCAAAAGTTTACACGAGGTTCAAATAAATACATATCAGAATTTCACCGTTTAACTGAAAATTAAAAACTCATGTTTTTTTGTGGAGCCTGCAGCTCAGCTATAGCATGTCGATGTCATTCGATTTTATTTGTCATATTTTCGGCTTGATCGACTGATGTTTCACCTGCTGAAAATCTTTGTTTTAACTCTTTAAAAGTTCAATATTTAATGGTAACGATGTGATTTAATTTAAATTACAGTTATAATTCCGGACACTCCTCTTAACCATCTTCTTGTGGAGGATGAGTGCTCATGTGGATGTAATCTGACCATGTTTGAAGGAGAAATTATAGGAACTGGTAGATGTAAAGGGTTGAGTCAATGGATTATATCAGTTGAAGTAGGTCATATAATAATCTTGAAATTTCAATACTTTAACATTTTACTTGATGACCAGTGGATTCGTGTCAGGGATGGAGACAAGAATGATGATGACCTGCTAGCACAGAGTTACGGTTTTATAAAAATATCACAGGTTAGATCATCTAAGAATAAACTGCTAATTCAGTTTATGACGAGATTTGATGCTTCAGTACCGCTTCTTTATCACAGAATGATCATGTCGATAGATAACCATATGTCATATAAGAATAGCATGCTCCAAAGAATTTCATCGTATGGATTCATTGCAACATACCAAGTAGAAGGTTAGTATAGAAAACAAATTGATTCCATCTTTTGCATCTATAGTCATAGGTCAATTTGTCATGTTGACAGCAATTGAATAATCCCGAGACATTTTTTGTTATTAAAATCCGGTAAATAGCAAAATGAAGGAATTTTTTCTTCCATTTATGCAGCTTTGAAAGTCTAGTTGATTTACACTTCAGGAGCACCGACTTTATATCTGTCCTTTTAATAGACTAAGAGTTTTGGTACTGTTTGTTTCAAGTTTGTGTTTCTTATGATTGAATTTTTAGGGTCCCAGATATGCATTATACTCTGGACTTTAGTGCGCAACTTCGTATCAACGTTTACAAATATCTAAATATTGTCAACTAGCACGCTATAGTGAAAATGATCTGTATTTGAAAAAAAACTAATACTGCAAAACTCAGTATAAATATAATTAAGTATATAAAACAGAGTAATAAAATCTTAAGTTTTTATTGTTTTTCAGCCGATAATTCAACTGAGTTGATGGAAAAGATCCCACTGACGTCCCATCAAGTGTCCAGTATTTGGGAAAGTGCAATTACAATCGCTGGTATATCACTGTGTCTTACTGTAGTATTTATCTTGTCTGTTCTTGCCATTTATCACAAGTTTTTCTACCATAAAAAACACAAATATGCCATGGCTGCACACGAAGAAACGCCAACGCACATTGCTAAAAGTACTAGTATGCACAGTAGTCCAAGTCATCATAGCGCTTTAAGTGGTGTTGAAATCGAGTGTGATATGGAACGTCCGCTTACAGGAAATGGAAAGAAAAAGGAAAATAGTGGACGGGTTTCGCGTGGTTCTTCAATATCAAGTAATCACAGTGGTCTTAAAGTTAAAGTCAAAGCTACAGTAGAATGTAGTCCCAAACTTTTATCCAAGCATTATAGTCCTCTGTCTAGTCCACATGTACATGCAATGAAAGACGATGTATCTGACAAAAATAGTTTGTTTAATACCAGTCCATTGTTAAATAGAAAACCAAGATCTCCAAAAATTCATCCGTCACCTCGTTTAAAACACATATCACCGGCAAAAATTACTTCTCTTGATACTAAATATGATTTATTGATTAAACGACGGCGTAACAAAAGTGAAAGAGTGGAGAAGGAGTTTGAAGAAAGAATAGTCCCTGGTTCAGATAATACTCCTGTTGTTGACGAGAAGGTGTTCGTTAGCGCAAAAAGTCCCGGGTCCTATGACACTTTGACGCCAACTAATTCAAAAGAAATATGTGTTCAAATGGGTGAATCTGAAAAGGTAGACATACCTCTAGTTTCAATTATTAAACCAGAAGAAACGAGAAATCCTGCATCCGGGGCTTCCGATGAATCATCATCTCCAGATAATAATGAGAAAACAACCTCATTTATATCAGAAAAACGTCCACTGCGTCCTACGTCGCTCACTGAGATCCACAAAAAGTTTCCGTCCTCTAGTTCTGTAACGTCTGAGAAAAGGCGAAAAATTGGTGACAGAAACAAAGGTTTGCCACAACCTGACGGCGAAAGTCCAAAAAGTCTTCAGACACAATCATCAAAAACCTCCACACCAAAAAGTGTTCATAGCTCTAAAAGTAAACTGACATTATCGCCAACAAGAAGTATAGCTTCAGAAAATCTAGAAATGGAATACGACGATTTTATAGATTATGATGATCCTTTGTCTTATTTTGATCCAGAAGAATTAGAAAAGCTTAAGTGGAAAGGCGTAGAAAAGATCTCACCAAAAACCAAAGAGGAGGATGATTAATATGTAATATTTGAACGGTTTCTTGGTTTTTTCTCACTGAAGATATATTGTTGTATTTAAATTTATGTTATAGTTCAAAAGATCTTGTGAACAACTCAGAAAAGTTCTATTTTCATTATAATCGTCTACTAAGTGTCTGAATAATGTTTATATGCAGTCTTTTTTATTCACCATATTAATTCAACAATGGTAATATTGTAATAATAAACGTAGATCCTACTTTAAGAAAATGGGTTCATGGACCAAATGTTTTTACATGGACAATTTTATAAAGAAATCATGTTTGCAATCGAAAATATTTAGTTTTTATCTTTGTATAAACTAAAAAATTTCGGTTGTGAAGGAATTCATAATATAAATACAATACATAAAATAAATACAAGTTGCAATAAGTATGGACTTTTAGTACAAGCTAGAAATTTTTTAATGTGTATTAAATAAGTGTAAGAGAAAAGATCGTATAAAGAAAATATTCTGCAAAGTTATTTGTTGTTCTTTGCAGTGTTGAGTTTTTATTGAAAGTGACACCACATTGTTGGTTTTTAAGTTGTTATGATATTAAATCAACCCATTTTTTCTGTAAGTACATATAAACATTTGTATAAAATATGTCTATGAACATGATAAACTCTTTCTTTATGAAAAAGATCGCGATGAAGTCTGGATCTATTTATGGAGAAAGAGATAATCATGTTCTTACGGGGTCTTCCTCGAATGACAACATTTAATTATTTTACCTGTTCCTTGAACGCCAACAAATTTTGTTCAATGTATATTAATCTAATAACAATAAGTGTATAACAATCAAATTTTTTTTATATAACTGTTTAACTTTCAAAAATAATGAGTGAAGTTGATATATTACATCATTCAATGACATTTAATAAGACAATATAGTCAGTTTATGGTTAAGATTGTTATATATTTTAAAGAAATAAAAAAGAAAATCAAAATTATTTTATTTGGGGATGGAAATGGTTATTAACATTAAACATATAAGATTTTATTTCAAAGTTCAAAAAAGTATATTAGAGATATATTTAATTCGTATCATTTTAAATATATTATTATTTAAAAACTGTATGTGATTTTGAATTGAACTCTTCATTATAGTTTGAAAATCATAATAAATGAAGTAATTTTGATAACTTCCAAGCTGGAAACTGGGCGAACATGAACACAGCCCAATATATTATGAATCACTTTAAATAAATGGGGCTTAATATTAAAACCAAGAATAGTATTCTGAACAAAATGTAATCTAACACGAGATATAAAGTCTCGAGAAATCCCATTAAGTAATACAGAGGATATTACAGCACACAACTATAAAAATATGCAAAAAAACATCAATTTCAAAGAATCTATTGAAGAAAATGTGCAAACTGGAATTCTTACAATATGCAACACTTTTCAAAGTTTCGTTAAAGAGAATCCATATTTGTTCAAGCAGAAACAGCATAATTGATTTTTTTACTCGACGAACACGAACTATAGATTCAGCTAGCTTTATTTTAACTAACCGTTTAATAAGTTTTGATAAGCATGATCTACGTACATCTATTCCGGGAAAACCAACATATTATTAGAGGATCAAACGATATTGGCATTCAAAGAATAAACAGTTCTTACTGATGAAAAGTATTCAGGATGCATTCTGATATTTATTTTTACTTAACTGAAGTTTGGCCGGTAAAGCAAGTAATGAGTGGCTATTGTTCTACATCAAATGCGTGAACTATTAATTATACCGCACATTACCTACAGTTACAAAGTGAAATATGACTTGGTTTTCTCGTATGATTCAGGTATTTTATCCGTTTCTTGCATTAACTGATATTTGAAGTATATAACGATACTTGTAAACTTATCACTAAGTAATAAAGCAGATACTCGCATTTGATTGGCCTATCCTATGATTAGATAAATTTTGGGGATATTCTATTGGCTAGTCTTATAAAGTCTCGCTTTGCGATCACCTCCTTTTTTCTATTTTACCTATTGATTGGCCTATCCTATCATTAGATAAATTTTTGGGATATTTCTATTGGCTGGTCTGATAAAGTATCGCTTTGCGATCACTACATTTTTTCCGCGCATACATTCTTACAAAATATAGGCCGTACAAAATAAAATTAATCATAAGAGAAACAGATCTCGCAACTCATGGGAGCTTTATATCGCTTATCAATTCTCGTTATTCTATTTCAAAATAATAATCCACTCGCCAAAGGCTCGTTTAAAAATTTTCATTTGAATGTAGCAGGGTGTTCTCAGACAATTTAACAATATGTTTTGTCTCTTCCAACTGTAAAAAAAAATATGATAAAATATGATCATATAGGGATTATTCTGTTCAATGAATGAGTTTTAATGAAAAATTTATTAGCAAGAATAATGTAGAATTTCACTTTCCTGGATATTTTTACAGATATCATTTTGAGAAATCATAGAATATAATGTTTTACATAAAGGGGCCTGGGTGACCGAGTGATCTAGGTATTTGATTTAAACTAACCTGTACAGATCACTGTAGTCTATCATTTAAACGACATGAGTTCCCGGCTGACTTTGTACCATACAAAACGGGTTGAGTTTAACTCGCATCGCACATGATAAGGTTTGCCAGTAAACTGCCCAAGGTCGGTGGCTCTCTCCGGGTACTCCGGCTTTCTCAAACAATGAAAATGACCGCCGCGATATGACTGAAATATTGTTGAATGTGGCGTTAAACCCCAAATCAAACAAACAAATAATGTTTTACACAAAGGAAATGCATGTGTCAAGTTTAAATTCAATACTAATACAATGTAATAACTAGTTTTCACAGAAAGAAAAACGTTTTTTTTTTCTTTCTTTAATAATAAAAAATAATAATTGATATTATTAATGTACACCAAACGAAATTTGCCACAACTAAAGTCAAAATATATCGAAAGTTCAGCTATGAAGTATGTCATGTTGTATACCGTTGGAATTCTAATTTTTTGCCGCAACTCATCCTGCAATTAAAATTTTAGTTTTACTCAGCATAAAAAAAATTCCCATTACCCCTCTATGTTAAATTTTTGACATTGAAAATAATTGGCTCAAAATGGCATGTTTTCATAGATCAATATCCCGGTTCAGTGTTTTAACCAGAATATAATTCAACTTCATTCCTCAAATAACATCTTTTATCTGTCATAAAACCACAAAAAATAAAAATGTTATCATGTCTTGTTACCGGAAATCATTGGTTAATTGCACCATCAAAATGAAGCAAATTTACAAAGTCGAAAAAATTAACATTACACCCTATGGGGAATTTTTTTATATCAAGTTAAAATGAATTTTTAGCTACAGCTTTAGCTGCGGCAAAAAATTTGAATTCCAACGATATATAATATGATATATTTCACTGCAAAACTTTTGATGTAGGTTCACTTTTGTTGTGGCAAAATTCGTTTGGTGTACTTTAGGAAATAAGAGTCAATTAATGTATTGAAATTGCGTAAAACAGGGGATGCTTACTCTCCCGGAGAACCTGATCCCACTAATGTTTTGTAAATAAGCCCGTGCTTCCAAGACGTTGTTCTTTTTGTTTTCTTTATACCTTTTGGTTTGTTTCAAGTTTGTCTTGTCTCTTTGGACTATCCACTTTTGATCTTTCAATTTGACTCGAAGAGGTGACTTTTATCTGTTATTGTTAACTAAATCCGCTGATGTTTAGATGATGACAAGCAGTGACAGTAGTGTCAAACACAGTTGCATTCCAATTACTGTTATTCTAGCTGTGCTTTCACACTGTGCAACTGTTTCTTATATTGAATTAATTGTATTTATTATGTTCCACGCAACCAGTCTGTCAATAACTGTTCTAAGTAATGATTTATTATGAACCAATAATTAGCAGTTGACAGCCAATGGAGTGTTCGTCTGTATTACTGATACATTTTACATTTGCTGACATTTGCCTTTTAGTATGCTGGGAAATAAGGAAAACACCAAAGCATGTTTAGTCATTTTTGACAAATTCTCGAAACCCTCTGGATTTATTCATTCTAACATTTTTGTTCAGTGACGCCATCATTTTTTAAATATCATTTTTAGAAGTTTTCATGAAATCTCCATGGGTTTTATAAGATATAAAGCCTACTAAAACAAAACCTATGGAAAATCATTAGAAAAAATTTTCTCGCCAAACTTAATGCTGATATCTCAAATACAAACACACTGACCAATCATTTGTTTGTTTAATTAATTTTGTTTAAATATGAAAGGTCTAACATGTCTTAAAGCGCAAGCTACTGAAATCCCTGTTATTTTTATAAGTACAACCAACAACCTTAAGGTTCATATTACCAAACTTTAGCCATGTTAGCTTCCTATCACCTAATTTCTAGTTTTATCGCTGGTTTAGGAGATAACTGACATATGCCGGTGTAATTATATCGGTGATTTTAGTGTCTCAAATTGCGATTTAATGTCGATCATTTTGATAAATTCAAATATCCTTAGGCATGAGCTGCAACGAGATAGTTTCAAACTAAAAAATGTTTGCGTTGAAAGGCAGAAACATAAAAAAACGAAGTCTTTTTAACAACGTTGACGACAACAACTCAAATATTCTGTTTTCAAGAGCACTGATCGTTTTTTAATTTTTTGTCTTGAAATTTTCAAGAACCGGATAAACATATATTTTGATCACTTGTTTGACAAACGACAAGTTGTTCACAATTCACACAGTCTTGAATCTGTTTTATAAATTCCACATTTTACGATGATCATATTTTGTCAGAACATAGGGTATTCCAGTCATTGACTAGTAAGAGCAAGAGCAGTTTGTTTCAATCAAAGATAAGTACTATATCAACAATCTAGACATTCCAGATTTATTATATACAAGAAGATAAAGAGATGCTCACTGTGGAATGCAAAACCGCTGACGTGTGCTTCTATAAATTAGCACTTTCGGTAAGTGTCTGAAGTTGAATTAATAACGCCAATTTTACAGAAATTAATGTATCAAACGTGCCATGTTAATCTAAATAACTGAGATTTCCCACAAACCAACCAATATTGGTGCACAGTCTGACACAATCAAAATATGGAAGGTCTAACATCATCATGGCCTTTCAAAAAAGGAACAAAAGACATAAAATAAGACAAAAGACACTGTAAAGGATAAACGAACCTGAAGTGAACCAGGAGTTGCACATGATGGCTCGCAGTTGCCTTTTTTACCACTGACACTCGTCATATAAAAGAAACAGACATTGATATTCATTCCAGTATTTCGAAATTACTTTTACATAAAAATATGGAATGTCATCTAAAAAAATAAAGCATAACTGAAAAAACAGCTTGGATTAAGAAGCAATGATAAATGAAGTGGTGGACAGCGGGGTTCTCTCCAACCTACAATCCCATCTCCAACCCCCAGTCTCCCATCTTCTAACCAATGATCTCCAATCTTCCACAATATAGCATAATATTTCTTTCTCTCTGGAAATTGTTTTTTCCTCCCACTTTCTTCTCTCCAACATAACCATCTCCACCCCTTCATCGCCCATTAACCTGTATAACTGTCAACCTTCATAAATTGATGTTATTTTCAACGTTAAAGAATGATATGTTAGGCTGACATTTTATTATAATTTTTTACTTTAGTATTAATTATAATGGAGTCTGGGCTTTGGATGCAGCTGATGACAAGTTTTAAATCTAATTAACCCCATGCCAGCACAAGTTTTGTTATGAGAGACAGAGTTTCATTTAAAGCGTTCAAAAGATATTGATGAAAACTCGTAAAAAAGCCAAAAGCCAAATATGAAAAAAACTCCAGAGACTTGTGGCTTTTTTTAACCCAATCTTTAAAACCAAGTTTATTGAATCATTCAATTTGTTCTTAGATCAAATGAGAAAAATATCGAAATCTTTCAATAAGGAGACCGAAGTCTAGAGGTCTACACAAGACCATCAACTGTTCAAATAAAATGAAATCCCACTATATAAGTAACAAGATCCAAATCTTTCCATGTCAGCTAATATCATGAAAAATGACATCATTTTAATACATATTATAAAGAAAGTAGTGTAAACATTCCTGTAATTAGAGATGGTAATTATACATGGAACAGATGTTAGTAATAAACAAACAATCATGCACTGACGTCCAGCTATACAATCAGACTTTGTTTACTTAATCCACTGCAGAAGAAATCAACGTAATAATCAAAATTACATAGTGTAAAACACAGAAAAAAACAGTATATCAAATGGTTTCATGTCTTTTTTGTTAAAAAAAATTTGTTAATGAAGAACGGTCATCTTTAAATTCTGTATTTATTTTACGAGGATTGCACACAGCCGAAGGCTACAAGGTGCTCTCCTCACAATCATCATAGCACTAATCATGATAATTTTGCTATCTAAACAATACTACAAACACTAATCTGTGTAAATTACTACCTAATCATAGGCATATCAACAATCACAGCACATTTTATGGGATCATTTACATATTACAACATAGATATCAACAACAAATATCGTATATTATGCAAATTCTGTTCTTTAGTAGAAACAGACGCACATTTTTGATTTACATGCACAAAATACAATATTTTTTCAATTAATTTTGTACATGGTAGTGTTAATCCAAATACTGTATCTGAATGGAACTATTTTTTGAAGTATATCAGGGATTTATTGAAATTTTAGAGAAGAATGTAACCCTCAACAGACTGCAGTATATTTTCTATTTGATATTTGTATCATCGCATAAACATTAAAAACCTTATCAAGAAGGTAACTGTTACAATGTTTTATACCTGTATACAGACGGTAGCCTTTTCTTCTTTTCTTTTTTCTTCTTAGGAGTCGATTCATCAACTGGCAACACTTCTCCCTCGTTCAAAGTGTCTTGGACCTCTTCTCCATCCATTTTATTTAAATACACGTGGTCTGGACTTCCGTTTCCTGTTGTCAATTCTTCAGAGTCTTCTTGTTTTGGTTCATTAACAATATAGACTCCTGATCGTCGCATTTCTCACCGAAATCAGAAAGACCAACTGTTGAATAGAGTATTGAAAACGATAATCTCACACTAAATTCCCAAAATTTATTACAGATTAACTAGGCTTTTCTAATTTTCCATATGTTCTTAAAATCCCACAGACAGATTGTTAACAATTTACCATCTGTTGTAAATATCCATCAGCAAAAAATATTGCAATTAAAACATCAGTGCTAATTAACAAATATTGAACAGAACTTTTTCAGATTTTTTATATCCATTAAGATCTGGTTTTGGACTTTACGGATTATAGCAACTGACTATAATGATGTACCAAATCACTAATAGATTGAAGGAGGATGTAATTATCGGGATGTGTATTCCTTATGAATCTGATAGATAACAAATTTTACACGTGACTTATAAGATTACAAATCATAATTACGCTTTGGTTACACTGAAGGTCGACCAAGAAATAAGTAACAAATTTTCAAGAAATAGTAATAAAAAACCTATAGTTCAAGTTTTCAAATATTTGTTGTTTGTAATCAATAAGATATTGGCATTCGGTCAATTCTAAAAAAAAGTTTATTCTCAATATTTACGATAACCATACGCGTAAGAAGTAATTTACGTTTAAAACCTAACAAAACAAGAATAAAAAATTGGCATGTAATCAAAAGGTTATGATAATGAAGAAAAATCTAAAAACGCGTGTCAAAATTTTTTTGTTGGTCATCTGTTGGGGCTGAAAATATCAATCTACAGTTGGTAAAACGTTAACCAAAAAAATATACTAAGTGTTGTTAAAAACCAATATTCAATAAAACCGATATATTGTGCATGTTTCAAAAGAGTTTCAAACAGAGAACCGAAGATAAAATCAGCAGATCTGGAACACTGACCGCTGGAAACCCTGATAAAATTCTAGCTTATCGTGTTGATATCATTAAAGCACTTCCCATCCTATTAACTTGACACCAGCTGTCGGCTTATAAGAATTTAAAGATGCTGAACTTTTTAAAGAAGAAATAATTATACTTTGGCTGGAAAAAAAAATTAAAAGTTACAATTTAATGGGAAGTCCTGCAAAGTTAAATTTTATTTCTTGATTTAATCCAAATAATCTTGCGACAAACCGTGACCATGGTTACATTTCTCTGAAGCGATACGAGTAAGCCCCTAGCCATGTGGTAAGGTTTCAAAATATTACCCCGGGTCGCTGGTACTTATCTGGTCCCTTAGAATTATTGTTGAATGTGTATCCCCCAGTTGCCTTTATGAAACAAAATACAACTGCTAAGACACATCCATCCAAAAGAGTATAAATGACAAACGTCATAATCATGAGACAAAGCTCCACACCGTAAGACAATTAAGGTGGTAGACCTGGGTTGAGGGAGATAACTCTTGAAATCAGTAATATTTTTATATTATTTTGTTACATAAACAGTTCTTTAAGCATTCAATTGAT
>JAULBM010011389.1:0-11667 GCA_032357055.1 Geukensia granosissima
CGCCCCTTAAGCAGGGGTTCTACCTGCAGGCGGAGAAACCAAACGGCCTATTTCTATACCCCGGCCGCCCTCGGGGGGCATATATCACCTGAGTTGCCCTTTAAGCACAAATATAAGTGATCTTTAAAATTTTGAATTGTCTTTTGGGAAACAAAACCGTATGTGATAAATGTACTGAAAAAATTCTTGCTAGGTACTTGAATCATAATATTTTAAAGTTTATTGAAAAAAATGGATTCAATAAGAATAATTCACCATTTTGCGCGGGTTCCTGTGGACCGTTGGTTTTATTTAGAGATTTATGCAGTTGATGTACTTGTTGTACTGTAGGAAACGATGTTAAGCGGTATTCTCCATCCTGTTTGTTCTGTTCTTCGCAACCGCTGTTGAGTTAGACAACGGTGTTGACTGATAGTTAGAATTGTAAAGTTGTTTTCAGTGTTATTTGTTCCAGTTCATGACGAAACAGAGGTCCTTTTAAATCTAAATAAGATATATATGAGCAGTAATTTTTCAAGGTGAAATTAACAATTTTGCATTCCATATTTGTAAATTGTTTTCCTAAGGAAGAAGACCACTCGCTAACTTTATTCTATGTATAAAAATGTGTAACTAATTCGTTTGGCCAGTGTGTGCAGCAATATTTTATGTATAAAAATTTGTAACTAATTCGTTTTGCCAGTGTGTGCAGCAATATTTTAATGAAAGTATGTTGTGTATTAGAAGAAAAATATACTGAACCGCAAAAGAAACGTCGAAAGAATTTTTTTTTAAAAAGCCACTTCATTTGAAGTAAAAATAACTAACTTAAAATTGATATAAATATGATTTTATTTATCAAACATTTTACCAAGAGTTTTACACATCCAGTAAAATGACAAACAATATCAATATTGCAGCTTCCGGTTGTCCTGACTGCATTTCCGTTAATAGCGTTTATGCCCGCCATTGGCATTAATCACAGTCATACATATAAAAATAGGAGATGTTGCATGATTGTCCATGAGACAGCCACCCACCAAGTGACAGTAGAATTTTTACTTCTACAGGTTCCATTATGGCCTTCAACAATGAACCAGAGTCCATACCATAACAGAAGCTGTAAAATCTCCGGTACATAGAGTTAATGAGGCGATTGATAAAGGCCATAGGAATACTAGCCCACACTCACTGTTACGCCACAGAAAGTTCAGCAGCAGTTTGCGGTCTTGGCTGCTGTCGGTTAAGCACCAACTGAATGTGGTCCCATAAATGTTCAATAGGGTTGAGATCGGCGCTAAGTGATGGCCAGTCCATAACTGTGATGTTGTTTTGTTGCAAGTAGTCCCTAGTAACTCTTACTGGATGTGCACGCGCATTATCCTGTTGGAATGTCTTGTTTGGATGCCGGTTGAAAGTGTACCACGGCAGGCGGGAGTTTCTAATAAAGTGAAAGGAATTATACAGATCAGATGTCTGCAAAATTTAATTAACTAGTGTAAAGTGTACCTAATTAAAAAATTCAGACAAGTTTGTCATATAATGTGCATCTAAGACGCAATGAATAGGCCACAAAGCAGAGTGTTATTACCAAAAATACTGAAAATACCGTGTTTTAGTTTTTTTGTGTTCCATTTAAGGCATGAGAAATTTGATATTTGAGGGGTATTGACTTTTTTAGAAAATGATTTTGGTCGAAAAAAGACTTTCAATAGCGGCCTGAGTTTCACCTTAAAAAACTATTCCCACATTTCCTGCTTTGACAAAAAATAATATTTTTTTTTCTAGTTGATAAAGACTCCTACAACCATGTATTTGTTTGTAAAACCTCTACTCTACCTTGATTGCTTTATAAAGTAGCTTGGCATCAACAACGCACCTGGTAACCCGTTAGATACAACTACTATATTTTCTAAACAAAAGGAATATGAAAATACCAAAGGGGCAGACAGAAATCGTCAAGTCCGAAGACAGACAAGAGGCTCTTCTTAACCACAAGTCATTTCTGTCTTTGTTTGGTATTGAAACCATAGAAGACGGGTCGGATCTTATTTTCTGGATTGCAAACGTTACAAATGTTCATATAAAGAAAGATATATAGTGTGTTCATCCAACTGCTCTACTAAGCCTCTTTCTAAATGACTTTAAATTACCTCAGATGATCGCTGAACAGAGGGTTATTCAATGACAAAACATCAATGGTATAGCAAAAGTAAAATTAAAGCCATCTGATATATTTCTTTTTGTTATTTCGCAGGGTGCCTGGGTGAATTCTTTTCATGCGTGTAAAAAACAAGTCGGGTAGTAGGGGCGCACAATTTGTGCACATAAGGATGCCAACAAACTGTCTGTTGAAAACTTTGTCCACCAAATTCTACAAAAATTTTGTCAATCAGACAGTTCAGCATTTTAAAAGTTTCACCATCACTGGACTTATTAGAACAACTAGTGCGTTCTCTGACAAACTAAGACTTATTTTTACTTAAAACTGAATAGTGATATGGTGACTTTCAATTTGTTTTATAGAAAACTGATGTTTAAGACGATCTTTTAGTTGTGAATGTGGAATCGTGGTATAAAGGATTAAAAACATACTTGTACAAAGTGTTAAAGAATCTGATGTGAGGTTTTCGAGATGATTAACATAGCTTTATCACAGTACTTTTGACGGCCTTTTTGACACAATATCTTTGAAAGTAATTTATAATAGGCTTGCTGGAGGACCTTGGGGAACCTGCTGTTTATTGTCCTTTTTATTGACACTTGTGTAGTTTTGGTGTTTAGTATTAAAAAAACCGACTCGTTTTTTGGAGACAATCGTCCCTCTTCTAAATTTTTGGTGGAGATTTTACCTCGAGAAATATATACGTCTAAGTCGAGAAATGGACATTTAAGGCAATTTTTATTGGCTTTTTTCAAAGTTAATTCCTTTGGATAAATCTCGGAAGTGTATTTGTAAAATCTGAATTATTAACGGAAAAGATATAGCGGTAGGTATTGTTTAATTTGATTATGGAATCAGTTCTAGTAGGATCATTG
The DNA here is from genome assembly GCA_032357055.1 of Geukensia granosissima. Taxonomy (NCBI): domain Eukaryota; kingdom Metazoa; phylum Mollusca; class Bivalvia; order Mytilida; family Mytilidae; genus Geukensia; species Geukensia granosissima. The sequence goes on from JAULBM010011389.1 coordinate 3,019, forward strand.
TGAAGTTTCGCCATTAACTGAGATTCATAACAGTAAAGAAACAAATATGCTAATGAAGGAGTACAATTGGCATTCCTACGACCTATAAAAAGAGAATTCGAAGATATCAAAGGGGCAGACAGAAATCGTTAAGTCGGAAGGCAGACAAGAGGAAGGCCAATAAAATGAAATGAAAGACAATGAAAGAACAAACAACATGTACAACACTGTTTATTGTCGAAACGGATAAAAATCTAGAAGGGAATAAACAGCATCAATCATTTCCTCAGAAGTCCAGCTTATATATCTTATATATTTGTCTTTCACTTCAGAGAAAAATGACCTTTCTCAACTACAGCAAATGTACTTATGATTTGATTTATCGAAACACCTTTCACTGAAATATTAGAACTTTCGGTTTAATAAGATAACATGGAAGTGTAGTATAAAGAGTAGAAAAATCATAACTATCAAAAGTTTGGAAAGCCTGTAATTTATCCACAACGTTCGGCGATTTTTTTACACACCAAAAATAGTTTATACCATTCTGATCTTAAGCTTTATTACAGTAATTCATGATAAGTTCTTTTAACTTAAATAGATCACTAGTCAAAAGGAAGGAAAGATTAGTAGCAGTACACTTTCGCAGAGATAAAACGGAACTTGAAAGGTTTTTAATAGTTTAGGTAACCAATAAATGGTAGGGACTTTAAAATGTTCAACAGGGGCCTTAAGCTTATCTGTGGAAGTAATATGTCTGTCTACTATTTAACTCTCTGTTGAATGCTTTATTCGCGTTGTATGAAATGATTCCTCTTCGGTTTTATTTTGTTTCCTCTTTGACTCATGTCCAAAGCAAGGGACCTGTAAGCCAGTGGTTTTCTTATATACTTATTCACCGGTTATTATTACATTTGGATGTAGATGTTAGTAATTTGTACGTTTTGATTGCTGTCTCATTAACAATTATCCCACATCTCATTTGTCATTCATACAATTTATTATTTGGTCACAATATTTGAAATCTCTATTAAAACATATGTAAACTTTGATGTATATTCTTTATTACATATAGACCAGAACTTTTATTTTTAGTCTGCAAAACGAATTAAGACAAAACACGTATAAAAATCTATTACATGTCAAGCCCCAGATATTGACCATAATTGTTTTGTTTTAAAATATTTTATCGGACACAATTGTATTCAAATTATCCACGGTCTGTCCCTACATTTCATACATATATAAATGACAGCAAAGAATACACATAAAAACAATATGTTAAATATTGGCCCTTTGGACAGAAACTAGCCATCAGCTGGTTTTACTTGTCGGTTTTAATCTTTTATCGGAAATGATTGAAAAAAATAATGGGATAAAGAAATCGTTGATTAAAAGTTAGTAAAAAGATACAGCAGGCATTAAATTAGAGATATAAAAAACAAAAAGTAAAAAACAGAATAGAGTTGTGTCACTTGTTAGCTTAGGCTGGTCAAGATATCGTTCTGCGTAAAAATGTTAATTTTGATATGCGTATATCGAGATGGGTGCAGAAATTGAAGCTTTTTGTCGGCAGATGACAAAAGATCGTCAAAAGAGACTTCTTAAAGGTTTTAAGTCCATTTAAAAAACTGAAAACAGTCCCGAAACAGGCGGTCAAAATCTAAACAATGAAAAAATATCGGCCTATTCTGAAGTTGTGTCCAATATAAACAATCAAACAAATAGTGACAAAAATGTAAATGATGATAATCAATTTAAATGAATCATAAAAACTCAACTGCTAGCCCAGTCAATGAACAGGTAGATCTTAGTGATTCAGTCAAACCAATTTTTCTTTAAGATAATAATGTTCATGGCGCTCTCAACACCCTTTTAGATTTAGAAAGCTATTGATTCCCAAGTCCCAGCCGAACGAATGAAAGGAATACAGAGAATCAGGGAAATGTGGAGAATTAACACGGATGAGGCAGATAGACTTTTATTTTAGTGACTGGGATCAAGGTGGGTTCAACTGCACTTACAAAACCCTCATAACCCAGGAAACGTGAGATCAGACAATATCAAAATCATACTAAAAACGCTCTCATTTTCGATGATGGACAATTCGGTAAATTGATAGTTTTGAAGATGGTTACGGGAGAATTGTGATTGCAAATGTAGAAATAGACGACATTATATTTACTTTATTGTCTTTATATGCACCAAACTGTCGAACCAAAACAAATACATTTTTTAATGAAAGAAAATATAATGTTAGCAAAACATGGGTTCGGAACGGGGAGAGATTTTAACGATAATATAAAACCAATTGATCTAAAGATTTCTAGAATTGACATGCAAAATACTCAACCTACTTTAAATCCTTGATCTAAGACAACAAAATAGTTAGCGATAACATAATGAAAAAAAGCAACAATATACTTGGCGCAGGAAAGATAAATCTGAAGCAAGTAGGATAGACATGATTTTAATTGGGATCGACTTTGTACCCTTCGTGAAATGTTGTAAGTTAAAACCAGCTATTACTGATTCAACAGATCATTTAATCGTTTGTATGACATTTAATACAAGCGTCTCAGGGAAGGGAATGTGGTATTAGAATCTGAACAGTTCAATCCGCCAAAACAAGGATTACGAAGATTTAATACATAACCTTATAGATAATTACTTTATTAACAAGGACAATCAGATTAATGTTGATATAACATGAGATGTATTTAAAACTACAGGTAAGGGATGTAACTATTAAACATCTCTAGGGAAAATCGGTACCATATATGCAGAGAAAGCTAAAGGGTACAATTTTGATTTTGAAAAAAATGGGTTGAATTTGGAGAAAAAATACTTACCTTTTGGGATTAAAGAAGACACGACAAATTAAAAAATCAATTACTAAATTAAAAGATTTACATGATAACATTTAAACAGACCAAGGGGAAAACTTGTCCGAGATAAGGGAATATTATAGAAATTTATAAACTTCTAAAAACCCAAATGTAGAAAATAGTTATCAATATATTTTTGAACCAAAATTAGACAAAACATTAAATGAAAATAAAAAAAAAATCAAAATTTGATAAATATGTTAGTATTGAGGAGTGTTTTGATGCCATATTAAATAGGCAACTTAACAAATCTCCTGGCCTAGATGGCTTAACAGTTGAGTTCTAAAGAACGTTTTGTGATAAATTGAAATTTATTTTAGTTTATGTATTTAACAATGAATATAACAAGAAAAAAAACTAACTTATTTTCAGCGAACAAGTGTATTGACCCTACTTTTAAAAAATGGTTTCTTTATCAGTAGACAACTTTAGGCCTATTTCACTTTTGAATGTTGACTTAGAATTGCTTTCCTATGGTTTAGCACAGCGATTGAAAAATTTTTGTGCCAAAAATCATTAAAGATCACAGTAACTCTGCGGCCCGTTTTTAACCGCTTATAGAATAACTGTCAGTAACATGGAAAGATGTTTTGTGGAGCAATTGGCAGACCATTCAATGTAACTTGCTTGTAAGGACACTTGTGTAGCAATGGAATCCAGAAATGTGAAGGAAATGTGAGGGAAGATTGATTTCTTCTTTTTTAGTTGAAATTCCAAAAGAAGACAAAACTGACCGATAATTGTCAAGAATTTCTTCATTGGTAAGTGTCGTTGGGGTTTATGTTCGGTTGCCAAATAAACTGTCAATACTTAATTCCTTTATCAAGCAATCTATGTAGTGTGATTTACAAACAAAAACATGTTGTTAGGGGCTTACTCGGCGGGGACGACAACATATTTGCCATGTAGTTCAGAGACATTGAAGACCGTTCACAGATATTTTTAACTTGTATTTTTATTCATGACTTCACAACCTTCACCAATTTGTAAAAGATTTCTAGTTCTTTCCCTTTGTGCTTTGCCCACTGTCTGCGTAATCCTTGATCGAACTCATCAGGATCTTGAAATCGAACTTCCAGTTTATAGATTGAGGCTCACGGAACTTTAGCCCTTTGGCACACAAAATGTTTCCGACAATGTTCAGGTCACCAGAAATCACGTGGCCGGCAGGATTATATTTGAATGGGGAACTTTCACAAGGGCACTCCGGAGGTTTAGACTTGTTCTCGTAAATTCTGAGATACCTCAACGCGTTTTTGTAGTTAAAAATCTTGGTTGCAAAAGGTGTGGTATAAGTATATAAAATGATTGGTACAGACTGATTTTAAAAAGGAAGGTGGAATTTTATATTTAACGGATTTTTGATGGGGAATATTACTTAAATTGATTGCATCACGATCTTTGTTAGAGAACAAACATTAAAGAAACGACCGTTTTTCTGGTTCTTCTTTCTTAAAAAAGGAACTGGTTTGAAAAGCCTGTGATTGGCAATATCCATGACGACTGCTGCAAGTCTGTACATCTGTAACAGGTGTATCTAAACATGACTTATCCAAAGAATGAAGTTTTGAAAAAGGAAGGGGCATTTTTTCATGCGTATGTGATGCATACCTTTCTGTGCAAAAGGAATTCGAAGATACCAAAGGGGCAGAAATGACAGCAGGTCAAAGAGAGACACGTCACTAGGTGAGGGAGGCGACTGACGTCTATGAATGTGGCTACGTTTGCGTCTAAAAGCAGAGTTGAAGATGTTAATCACATTCGCAGAACTACATTTAGGGCTTGATAAAATACGTATACCATCAATACTGACATTGCAACTATACGGTGTTGCCGTTCCCAGTTCTCTTATCCAGTAGTTTTCCTTTTTCTACGGACAGATGTTGACTGGTTGTAATTATTTGTCTAATGGTAGATTTTTTTCGAAGCTTCGAATTCGCGTGGAAAGAAAAGAATGGTCAGACAGGTTAATATGTTGATGAAAAATGTTAACAAAATTGCCGTTGATGTCGTATCTATGCTTATGCTGGTGTGCAACTCTCCTTTCATTTCAACGACATAAACCGATTCACACATATTACATTCTAATCCATAGACCAGATCTCTTGATTTGCAATTTAGATCATCATTACTTCTTGTATGATATTTTTATTTGGTTGGATTGCTGGTTAATTTGTCATCTGTGATCAAAATACTACATGTTTTGCATCTTTTGTCATTACATATTGAAATCCTACAGTGCTGTTCAGTGTCGATGTATCCAAAAATATCATTAAGTATTACTGACAATGGACGGGTCTGTAAATCAAAATGATTATCTGAATTAGGTAGTAGTCGCAACATGGGTGGAAGTCGTGTTAGGTCAGAGAGGGACAACTGAATTTCCAGTTGGCATCATGTCCGTTAGGTCATGTCCGGACCTTTTCATACTGGGCGACGTTCGAGCCAGTATCCTTTCTAATGTTCAAAGTTTCTTGCATAGTTATGCTACTAGGCAGGTGATTCATTGTAATATGTTTCAGAATTGGTATTGGCTAGTTAATTACCTCTACAACAGTAGCAAACCTATATCATCGAGTTTTCAACTTGTAATGAAAACTAATATTTTATATGGTATCTCTTGTAGTGACATAAATAAACAAAACAAAAAATTAACATGTAAAAAATAAATATGTTTGTCCTCTAATTTTAGTCTATTGAGGTAAAGTAAAGTTTTTGAGTATGAGTCCTGTGGCTCTTTATTAATCTGAAATTTCGGACAAGTTCAATGTAACTACTAAAATAATCAAGTTATACAATAAATTTGTATATAATTATTGTCTTTAATAACAACAAAATAGAAAAAAAAACTTTCAGTTTAACAAATATTTGTCAGGAGTTTCTATTGAAATATCCAAATTGGCAGTTACACGTGGTCTTGAAAGATACCCCTTGTACAGTAATAGAAAAACTTCTAATTTAAGGTTAAAGGTCAGATTCCAAGTTAGATTAGTTTTTTAGTTGTAAAGAGAGTAACCCAGTAAAATTCAACTTATCTGATTTGATGCTCGAAATGTTCTGCATATACAGTACTTTTAAGAGACCGGTCTTAAAATTAATCCAAATAAACTAAGCCGTAAAGGATATCGTCACAGCAGTATTAATAAATCTTTAAATATGTTTTTATTGTTACTTATATTGACTTACTTGTTAAAAGCTTAATACGGAGCTAAACAGTTTATATTTGTTATAATTTTCTGATTCCTGTCTATATATTTTTATATTTGAATTTTCACAAGCTATGTTTTCTTTGACTTCTGATGATATTGAAACACTAAATCCAATATGACGTGTTTTGATTCACACCGTAGTAAAGGAAAACACGATCGGTTGCTTATGGGTTTTGAACTAACAGGCACCAACTGCAAGTACTGTTTCGAAATCGATACTTTTGTTTGTCAAGTATTAGTTTAATTACATTTGTTGTTGGTTTTCGTTATCGATCTCAAGAGTTTACTCTATATCAACCGATTTTAATAGTGTGTTTTCACTGCTGTTTTTTCGCACCACTGTCCCAGGTTATGGGTAGGGTTTAGCGCTGAAACTGGTTTAACGCCGCCACATATTTTTCTGCCTGTTCAAAGCCATGAACCAGTAGTAGTTGTCGTTGTTCAATAAGTCTTTAATTGTTATTTGTTCAACATTTTTTCAATAGAAATCAATAGACCTTTTACAGCTTCCGTTATGAACTCAGTTCATTTTTGAAGGCTAATATTGGACCTGTAGTAGTTTAATTTTAACTGTCATTTGGTGGATATCTGTTTAATTGACAATCATGCCACATCTCTTATTATGTTATTTTTCTTTCTTGAAAGATTTTCGTGAAATTAAAAAGAAACAAGAGCATTGTCCATTTGTAGGGACACACCCTCAGTGGTGTTATGCGCGCTCGCCTTGAGTGCGGAAGGTCGTTGGTTCGCCCCGGTACGGTTCAAACAAAAGACATTAAAACTGATATTTGTGCTTCTCCGCTAAGCACGCAGCATTTTGGAATAACAGAAAATACTAGTCGGCCCAGAATCAGAATATTGTGTCTGGGTAAAGTGGTGTGTGGACTCGCATTCGCAGCACGTTAAAAACCCGGCTCAGTGTGTAAGTCTAGTACGAAACAGGGTTTTTTCAACACCATCAATCAGTCAATTAATCAATCCATTTGGAGGTATTTCAGTTTTTGCTGCTTGTGATTCTTTCAATTAGATTTGTTCCCTAGAGATATTTTCTAAGAAAAAATCTGTCGTCTGTCTACACTTCGCAGAGACTTTTCCTCTGAAACCACTGGGTCAATCTGAACCAAACATTTGTAGGTATGTTGTTTGATGGGCCACTTTCAAAGTTGTATCCGGAGTCGCGATCGACCAATCAACATGGCTGCCCTTATTTAAAAACCAAAAAAGGGTTATTTAAAAAAAATTATTCTCCTCAAAAACTGCTGAAACAATTGATGCGAAACTTTAGTAAAAATTTCTAAGGTGATCCTTTTTCAAAATTTAATTCCATGACCTCGACCAAAAACATAATGGTCGCCATTTCGAACTTAATTTATTATTAGATCCTGAAGAAAAACCATTAATTTTTTGTCTAGAACTACTTGCTAAATTGGAACCAAATTCTGATAAAATTATCACTAGCTGGGTCTCCTTCAGTTACGCTGACCCAATCCACCAACCAAGATGCCCGACTCTGGTAAACTTATTTAAACATAGGACTTATTGGAAAACATTTGTAACTGCTTGTTCAATTGGAACCAATATTTGATGGAATGGACACTAGTTGGGGCCCTTTCAGATATTTATACGATAATCTTATCAGCCAACCAAGATGGCCGGCTCAGCCGAACTTAGTTCAACATAGGACCCTATTCACTAAAAATCTTCCGATATGGAACTTCTTGAAATAGAAACAAACTATGGTGGGATGGTCTCTAGCAGTGTAGCAGTGTCCCGTTCAAAATTTTCTCCAATCTACGCAACTAAGTTAAACATAATATTAACCCTGTACGAAAATCATAAAAATAGCTACTGTCTAGAAGAACGTGAGCAATTAAAAGCAATTCTTGATGGAGCGGTCACTAGGTGGGTCTTTTTAGAATTGTATTAGTTGACTCAACCCAACATCTAGGATGGTCGCCTTACCCATAGGACCCTATAGGAAATTAATTAAAATAAACTTCTCATCTCGAACTATTTGTTCGATTGGAAATAATCTTCGATGGAGTGGTCACCAGGTTGATCTCTTTCAGTACTGTAACCATGATGATATAGATCAACCAAAATGTCCGCCTCAGCCGACCTTAGATTTACAAGGAACCCTTTGGGAAATTCATTTAAAATCTGATCTGGAATTTCTTGCTCAATTAGAACCAAACTTTGGTTGAATGGTCACTAGGTGAGTCACTTTCAGAATTATATCTAATGACCAACGCACCTATCAAGATAGTTGCTACAGCCAAGTTTTACTTAAAATATGGCCATATGAAGTATTCATTATAAATCGTCTCATCTGGAACAAATTGCTCGATTATAACTTAACTTTGGTGCCATGGTCATTGTATTCAATAACCCCACTCGCCAATAAGTATGGCTGCACCAGCCGAATGTAGTTTTCAATAGGACCTAATGGGAAATTCATTACACAATCTTGTCTAGGCCTACATACTCCATTGAAAGCAAACTTTCATTCCCTTTTAGACAATATTAGATGGTCCTACCATTCAAATACAAAATTACCAATGTTAACTAAATAT
>JAULBM010011400.1:0-21541 GCA_032357055.1 Geukensia granosissima
AGTTGTTTGACCATATATACTCTTGCTCATAAATATATAATATTTTTATTTTCGACCTTACATTAGATGTATGTATGGCTTGACTTTTTCAAGCTTAATTCTTATAAGGAAATGGCAGATAATGCTTCAAAGATGATATCAGAGGATAGTTAAATAATAAAATTGTATGAAATAAAACATTTGAAAGGATTCTATCCGGAATACAAAATTAGTATTTTTCACATAAAATGTGGGTTTCAGTTCTAATAAATCTAGCCATCGGACAAAATATTAAATCGGACACTTTTGTAGCTTGAAGTAAAATAATGAGATTTGCGTAAAGAATTCATAGGTTTTGCATGCAAGTCTACAAAGTTAAATATTTGACTCAGAAAATGTCAATATTCCATATTTATGACCAAGTGTATAAGAACCTTATGCCCACAATTATTTATTATTGACACGATTTTGACATTATTTATACTATGATTTTAACTAAACGATAGTGGAGTCCTATTCGAATATTTTTGTAGGGCTATGCCCCTTAAACACTTTGAAAATTGACAAAATATCCTTGTAAGCATTTTCATTTGATATGGACAATATCAAGTAACTTAAACTCAATAAAAACTCGAAAGAGTTTAAAGATGGTTACTGGTCGACTATTTTTGTAGCGGTGATGCCCCTTAACCAATACAAAATTAACAAAATGTCCTTGTATTTTGTATTTATACAGTAGCTTGAACTCAAAGGAGTTCGAAGATGAATTATGGTCAATTATATTTGTTGTCGTTATGTTTTTAAAGTGTCCTCCTTCGGTTCGTTTGGATAATATTTAAACAGTTAGTAGTACGTAAACTCGATGATAAATTAGGGGAGTTCAAAGATTAGTCCTGGTTGATTGGTTTTGTAGGAATCATGCCCCTTAATCACTTTTGACTAAAACTGAACCACTGAACCGTTTAAACCAATGACATTTCAGATGATGAGTTACCACTCTATAACCTCCTCATTCATTGCAAAAAAGGAAGCTGAAAGTGTCATTCGAGATAAAATTATAATAAGCAAATTGATAAGCAATACACTTAATCTGAGTTCACGTGTAATGGCTCAGAACGTAAAGTCGGGATCCGCCTCCTATTAAAAATAAACATACCTTGAAAAGATCTCATGTTGTCAAATGATTCCAAATAATAGAATCTAATAAATCTAAGAATAACAACACATGTTCACTATTTTTGGAAATTAAAATAAACACCAGTCTGAGAGTGTGTTATATATGACTGCTGGTGGACCAGATGTGCACGAGGGTATTCACAAGCTGAAGACTGCAGACTTGTCCGATATCGAATTGATCAAATAATGTTGTACAGAAATTTGCTGCATTTGTTTAAAATATAAAGCACTGAAAAACCGAAAAGGCTTCGAAACGAATGCACCGATAAGTTGTCTTCCTTGTGCAACTTAAGCCTACTATTTTAATTTGATTTGATTTTAGTCCTTGTTTTACTATGCCTGAATATCGGATTTCCTATGGCTTGTTTCTTAATTATGATACTGATGTGAGTGTACATTAAGCTCGACAGATTTTCCTTATTTTCGACTCTAGCGTGTATGATCAAGGTAAATCCAGAAACCCGCTTTACATGCAGTTTAATTTGGTTTTATAAGCCTATGTAAGTTGTGGATCGATGTCTTTCTAGCATACATTGCATATTCTTTAAATATTATTATTTAACAGAAAGAATATAGAATGTATGCACGAAAGACACATGACATACATTTTTCTTTTTTATTTCCGACGATTCATCCGATACGCTAGGACCCAGAAATAAAGATATGGACGTAGATTTCTGTGGGTTTCTCTCTTTTATCAAACAGATTGTTGACAAAATAAAAAAACCACGATGGTAAATGCTTAAATTTCACTGCGTACGAAGCGCTTTTCTTGATTAACCTTCATCGGGTACGCTCGGAACCAAATATTCGAAAACAGGTAATTACGGTCAGGCGGAGAAGCGTCCATTCCGTTTACCAAAGTTGATTTAATATTTTATAAATAATAAACCCTTTCCATATAGTAATATCATATTATCAGGTGAGTTGCTGTCAATAGTGGAGCTGGAGTTGCTTACCCTTCCGGAGCACCTAAACTCACCCTGGTTTTTGTAGGCTTCGTGTTAATCCAGCTTCAGTTTACAGTGTAGTGTTGTGTGTTCTATGTTTGTCTTTCGTTTCATTTTGTTGGCCATGGTCTTTTCTGTCTTCCGATTTAACGATTTCTGTCTGCCTCTTTGGTATCTTCGAATTCCTTTTGCTGCGCAAGCAAAAATTGTGTTTATTTGTTTGTTTGTTTCGGGTTTAACGTCAGTTTCAAAATATATCAGTCATATCGCGGCGGTCAGTTTTACTGTTGGAGAAAGCCTGAGTACCCGGAAAGAACCACCGACCTTCGGCAGGTAACTGACAACCTTATCACGTGCGGCAAAAATTGTGTCCAAATGCGCTCAAACCTAAAGGTTATATCAGAGATATCCAGTTCTAATTATATAAATAGCGATTGATTCGACCAGATTACAGGCGTGTAGATGCGAATATTATCAATTTCACGCTTATTGTGTATAACATGTTGAAGCGCAAACGAACATTCATTTTTTGCAAAGACATTTATTAATATGAAATAAATTTAAATTGTTAGCCATTTCGCAGTTAGAAGTAATTTTTTCAGTTTGCATTTGGATACAGAACAATAATTTACATTTATCGACTGAACTTTATTAATGCGTAAGTAGACCGGATTATCTGGCGGAAAACAAATTTCACTGGATCCCTGCTGCATTACGATGGTGCCGTATGACCGAAAAAGTGGAACTTGTTAAGAATCTCCCTATCTATTTTTTCTGAACTCCCAATATGAAAGATGACCTACAGACCTGAACATTGCAAAATAGTTAAAGAAATAAAGGTCGATCTCACATTTAAGACATCATAATTATAGATTTCCCTTCTGCTTACAGACGATTATGGATATTAAAATTTTAAAGTTTAAAGCTATAGCCTGGACAAGAGCTTTACAATTTGAAAATTTTAACTTTCGATAGTGGAGAAATATTCAGTAACCGACTGGTAGCAGAAGAAGAATCTGTTTCCCAAATGAATAAAACTACTAAAAAGTTTTTTTCAAGTCTTTCTTGAGGACCCCATTCTTTGGTACACTGCGTAACCATGGTACTTGAAATTAAAGAAAACGACACGAAGGAAAAATATAATATTTCGTTCAAACACTTCTTACCTAAAAACGAGTTAACACATAAATAATGAAAATTTTTGTCCGGTTAGAAAAGAAAATATAAGCGATATGGCAATACGAACGGCAATTCTTGTGACAATGACTTGACATCGTCCGCAAACAAATTTTGTTGGCAATGGTCTTGTCGCCTCTGACCTAACGATTTCTGTTTGCCTTTTTGGTATCTTTGAATTCCTTTTAAAGTTATGCTTAGAATTTCTAATGCAGCAAAACAAAGACCAATATCAAAACTGAAACGAAAACACGTATCCCGATAAGTCGAGATATAATGCCAAATCGAGCGGTATATTGTCTACCATGCACAGTACAAGGAATGGAGTCTCCTGTAATTTCAAGGGATTAGAACTTTAATTTCGAGTACTTCCTTTGTTTTTAGTTCTAACCTGATAGGTAACTCTTTTGAAATGTAAATATAACATACCAAATTTCAACCATGTATAGTAATGTAACAATGGTAATCTTGTAGGTAGATGACACTGCTGGTTGGCCAGAGGTCCCCGATGGTATTCACCAGCCGAGTTGTCTGACTTGTCTGACATATAATCATTATCAAACAATACTTTACAGAAATAGGCTGCATGTATTTAAATTCTAAATCCCTGAAAATACGGAAAGGCTTCGAAACGTATTGCACTTAGTAGTTGTCACTACCGTCCAATTTAGCTTCCTATTTAAAATTTGTTTGCTTGTATTTGAGTACTAATTTTACTGTGATTATATCTCACACTTCCTAAGTTTTGGTTCTAATGCTACTCTTTAAAATGGACATATAGCATACCAAATTTCACCGTATTTATTGTAATTATAATGTTTTTTAAACAATATTTTGTCAATTCATATAAAATAAGGTGGGGAACTCTAGCGGTGGATTCGACTTAATGGTTTCTAAATACATTTTTACCAATGTTGTATTTCTGTTCTAATTTTGCAATGCTGAATGCTTATTTTAAGGATAAAACCTCACATCAGCAGCATTACACCCAAAAAATAGAATTTTCGATATTAAATTACAGTAGAAAAAGTACTCATATCAAAACAATAGGAATATGCCATTTTAAGCAGAAGGAGATCGACCTTTTGTAATCTTTTGTAAACACCACAAAATGTAAAAACGAGATGCTTCTGATAACCAGGCTTATGAATACCCTTGGAAATTATGGTCCACAATTTGTGGCATCTTTCAAATGGTTCAAAAGTCACGTTTACTAAAGTTGTATATCTTAATGTAATTTGTTTAAATTATGTAGCACGGCTTCGAAACGTATTGCACCGATTAGTTGTCCTTACCTCTAGATTGGCTTCCTATTTTATCTTTTTACTCTTTACTTTTGGATCTCGGACTTTCTTTGTTTTCGATTTAATACTACTGATGACAGGTTACTTCTTAAAATGTTCATATATATAGCATATCAAAATTCTACATGTTTATTTAACAGTCAGGATTATTACCATATATGGAATGAGGTCATGAAAGGTCAAATGGCCCTAAAACTCTTTACATTTGTCTGGGGGGGAAAATCTGAGCATGGAAATTAAAGATACTGAATTCGAATATAATCCCAAATTCTCTTCAATTTTCTATGCTCGGATTTTTACCCGCAACCAAATGAACTTTTCATACCTTAAACAATAGAATGCAAAATGTTTGCAAAATATGTGAAACTCTTTTGACCTAATTGATGCTTAGAATATGTCTAAAAATTAAAATTGGAACTTCTTAATTTTTAAATTTTAGAAGTTTATGCAAATTTACGAAAAATTCCCATTTTTGGTAGTGTTGTTATTATAATTATTACGCGGACCGACCAGCCGTAACTATAACATACCAAGGCCAATCCAAATTTTTATTTTCATATCTAGAAATAAGAATGAATTTTTCTAAAAGGTGAGGTAGAAATGGAGCGAGTAAAGTTTTTTATGAAATTATGAACCGGTAATATTAGAAGCGAGGGAATCCGAAGAACTATTAATTAATTTGGAGTGTCCCAAGTGGATGGGACATGTTGACCTGAACAATCAGAACCCGAGTGATTTGTAAAGTTGAATACAGAAACGACCGAATAGTGTTATAGGTGAAGGTTCATACAGTTTGCTTTAAGAATTGTAAATTGTAGGAGAGATTTATGGATCATGACAGCTATTTTTAGATTGAATGTGTTTGAACGATAATGTGTGACTCCAATTACTGTCAATTTTGATCAAGTGTGAAATAAAATATTATGACAATGCACATTCTACCGATTAAAGTAAAAATATTTCCAAATATTTTTATGGTAACAATCATAGGTAAAAAGAAATTTGGGCAATGTAAAAAACCTGATGTTTCGGAGAATCAAAGCATAATTACTATAAGTACAAACAAAATACATGTATCAGAACCTGGGGTTTCATCTGTTCTCGCTGTGAATATAATAGGGATTCATACGGGAAACCTAAGGAAAACCTAAAAAAATAATCTCTACAACTGTGAAAATATGGGAGTGTAAAATGTCTATTCTTTGTGTATATAGTTGCTGACGATCGTCAGCTCAGAGGTTAAACGTCTAGAAAAAATTCTGTCCGCAAATTAAACAACTGTATTTGAAACCACTGGGTTGATGCCTTTGCTTTTGGTCTACAGGTTCACGAGAGCATTCACCATCCCTTTTTTCAGGCGTTATATTAACATTAAATTAATGTTATTTTAATGTTAATTTAATGTTAAATGAACATTAAACTCGCATTAAATTTTTAAAGTTAAAATATATGGTTCTCACAAAGTTGTGATAAAAACAAAAACATGAGCTTACATGACTAAAGATAGACAGAATATTACGCCCTATAAACCTTATTCTAAAAGAAAAGTTTTTGCCTATTGTTTTTTTTTTTTTTTTACAAAATGTAATTTAACGTTTAATTAACATTTAAATCTTCAATGTTAATCTTGAATTAATAGCTCGATTATTGTAAAATTAACGTTAACTTAATCTGAATTTCATGTTAATTTAACATTAAGAAGATTTGACTGTGTAGATGTCCTTCACTCTAGTTTTAGTTGGCTATTTCCGTTTGTGCTGATATAATTTCTTCATTTTACAATGTTGGCGCTCAGTTTTCTTAAAAGTATGATTTTGGTTCTTATGCTACTGGTGAGAGTTTTCGCCTTCTTATGTACACATAACATATCGAATTTACCATATTAATTGAACATTGGTAAACATGTATATTGACACGCTTATCACTAAATTACACATGAACTAATACAATTATTTAAGCCCATCTTAAAAACTTTACTCGTTTTTTTATGTTCACGGACAAAGCATTTTTAAAATCTTTTGCAGTACTTTGTTCAATGAAATCTTCTGTTGAGAACTTAATGTTTTATTATCCGGAATAGCACCCTGAGCATGCTTTCAGAAGCTGCGTGCATTCTTTAGAGCGATATATTCATTTGACATGTGTTTTTGTTACAAGTTCTCTTTTTTTGTTGTGAGGATTCTCTCTAGTTGGGTCTGGTGCACTCATGTTTTATAGTGTGTCTTTTACAGGAATTCGAAGATACCAAAGGGGCAGACAGAAATCGTTAAGTCGGAAGACAGACAAGACAATGGCCAACAAAATGAAATGAAAGACAAACATAGAACACACAACAGTAAACTGAAAATTAAAGCTGGAGTAACACGAACCCTACAAAAACCAGGATGATTTAAGGTACTCCGGAAGGGTAAGCAACTTAGTCGCACCCGTCGTGTTACTAAGTAGTCAAAGTCGGTGTATAGTCACAATGGATGTTAGTCACAACCGGTAGAGGAGCGGATTTATATCCATGACAGTCTGAAAATATCCAATGCCATCTGTTAAATGGATATTTCGTACCGATTAACCAAACCATGATGGCGACCGAAAAACTTCCGTAGTGATGACTCTAATTTTTCCCTGAGAAACCCTTGGGTCAGTAGCTTTCTTGTTAGCTGCAACCCTCTATCAATAAAATCCTGATAAGAATGTTGCAAGACATGAACGGAAAGTTTACAATCGGAAAATCAAAGTCATCTATCTTGTCGTAAAAATTTGATCTTAACCCGCCCTTACTGTCAATTTCTAGATGTAAGTCTAGGTAAGAAGCAGACCTTTTTGTTTCTGTAGTATCTTTAATTTAAGTTCAATGGGATAGATGAGGTCAACACAGTCACCGAATTTAGCTTTTGTTTGATTTGATGCTGCCTCTGGCCTCAATATGGGAGAAGGCTAGGTACATGTACCAGCATAACATTTAAACCACACCTCATGTAATATGTGCCTGTCTCGAGTCAAGAGTCAAGGTCGTCAGTTGATCTTTGTCTTTCATATCGTTTTTTTTAATTTATACATATATACTTTGAGGAAGATCTGCTTGATTTTATGTATACAAGTTTGTTTTGGGCGATCTAGAGCTCGTCACATGGAATGGGGTTCCATCTTTGTTGCAGGCTTCGCGAAGACCTCTATATTCAACAATTTTTTTCTCTTACGTTAATAGAGAAAGATCTTCTGGACATTTATTACATATCTTCCCTACAATGACAGCAAAGAAATCGTAGTGTCAACTAAGGGTGGATAGTTCTTACAACAGGTAATATCGCAAGCAAAACAAAGTTTTACTCCGGATATCTCCTTCATTTACTTGTTATTGTTTACAGATTCGGTGTGTTAGTCGTCATCTATGTTAAATGGTACACACTTTATAATTAAATCGTCCATATAGGAAATCTCCTGGTCATCTTAACCACTGATATATGGAAACCAACTACATGTCTTTAAAATTGAATTTTGTTTGTAAAAATGCTTTTTCGTCTAATAATTTGCTTTGTACATAAAATAAGACAAAGTAAAAAAACAAAAAATTTAATAACAAAGAATTTCTCTCGTTTTGTTGTCAGGCGAACATGGCAGCTGAAAAATAAAAAGATTTGTATCAGAGCTTTTTAAATAACAACTGTATATATCAGGCTCTAATTTGAATACATGCGGGTAATATTAGTGTTGGTCCCAATGAAGCTGATGCATACTTAGCAAATAAAATGATGATAAATTTGCAAAACACTCCAACAAGTTACCCTATATAAAAATAGGAGATGTGGCATGATTGTCCATGAGACAGCCACACACCAAGTGACAGTGAAATTTTAACTTCTAGCATTATCTAAGTCTGTAAAGGTGGTTCACCTTTTCTTACCCTTTATGAGCTCCTGATCCCACTTCTGCTTATAAAAGAGTTCGTTCATTCCAAGTTCCTTTTATTTTTGGTTGATCTTTTAGATTGTTTCAAATTTGTCTTGTCTCTTTGGACTAAGATTTTTTTATCTCTCACACGGGTATTCTACATTGGACTTCTGTCGAGATATGAAAATTTGTTCGAGTCGATATATGCATAGCTTTTATTTACCACAAAGGGAAAAAGTAGTACAATGTGTATTGAGGATAAACATAAAATCAAAATATGAATATTTATTTTTAAATGTTGTTTTACATCTAACAGTTGGGATATTATTGGTAAAATACAGGGACATTTCATTACATTTGAATTTGGTTTGTTTCAAATTTCTTTTGTTTTTTTTTTTTTGGATTTACAATTTCGATCTCTCGTATGGGTGTTCTACACTGGATTTGATAATCTTAATTTTGCAATTATACTCACATATTAGAAGAAGAGGGTTTGACATTAAGGTTTGCATATCTGCATAGCTTCCACGTTCTTGCACATGTTCAAATCCTTCGTCTAAAAATCCTTTTGATGTTAATCCACCTGAAATAATAAAGACTCAGTGGGGTAAAAAGACAAAATGAAGCTTAATAAGCTTGACAACAAAGAAAAAGAATCGTGAAAAAATTCAAGATCTGACAATCGTGTCTTTCTGGCATATATTCCATATTGATTGTTTTAAATAAACTGAGAAGCTGACAAAGATGGGATATCTTATGTTTGAGAATCGAGGTCTAATAGTTACGATTGTCAGATCTGTTGATACAACATAAAGAAACAAAACAACTAACATAACTTTTTTGTCAATCATCGTAAAATAGGTAGTGTATATATATATATATTTTGGAGGGAACTGTTTTCTTTGTTGCATTTATTCACACTTTAAACAAATCCTTATATTCATAATATTATTAATTTTATTTGATTTTATTGATTCAGACGACGAAAATACAAAAATCGACAACTTCTGTTTAAGTTAAATAAAGGTGACTGTTTAAGCCCCGACAAATGTTCCCTCGGATGACCGTGATTAATTTTCACAATCGTATTATGCTTGCTTTCTTACCTCCATAAATAGGTGAGGACCCTAGACCTCTAAAATCAAAACTGTTTAGTCCAGTTTTGAATCTGTTTAGTCCACTATTGAATCTGTTTTGTCGTCTGTTCTGAACGTTTTGCTGTGGTGTCGTTTGTTGTCTACTGGGTTGTCGTCTTTGTGGACTGAATAGCTGCTGAAAACTGTTATAAGCAAATGAAGGGGATTCACGAACATATTCAAAACCTTCATCCATAAATTTCTGTTGTGATCTGAAGTCTAAATATCAAAAAGCGTTAAGTAAATGAATATCTACGCTAAACATGTACATATGCAAGAACAATGCAACTATGACCCTTTCCAAATAATTCATCTTTTGTGGTGTATATATACATTTATAAAATTACAAATCGAATCAATATCAAGAAAAGAAGAATTATGTGTCCTTTTTAAAAAAACTCGTGTAGGCACTACATTTTTATTGTATGCAAAGCGCTTTACTCAAAAACCTTAATCAGACACGCTCATAGCCAAACATTCGAAAACCAACAAGCATTTTACATCTGAAGCACAAAAATCAAAGAGTAAACTTAACGGATTTCACCTTTGTAGGAACACTGAATGAGTCTACGTGGCAAGTACATTTTCAATTTTAGTTTTAGAAACTTGTTCATACAATGAAAACTTCAACTCTCTTACCTTGATAGTAAGGCATAAACTGTGAGGAAACTTCTAAGGCAGACGAAGCTACTACTAGGCAAACAAACAGGTAACACATGGTTGTATATCCTAGTGCAGTGCTGAAAGTAAGAGACATTAGAACAAAATCAATGATATTTGATGTTGTTTATAAGTTATGTACTGCTGAGGTTATCAATAAAAATAAAAGAAGAAACAAGTAATTTAGTAATAAAAGCGAAATTCAGTGAACTGACTTCTTGGGAAGTTGGCCTTAGTCCTTTTAGTAAATGGAGAGACATTTATAAAGGTGTGCCCTAAGGGTCTATACTAGAACCTATACTGTTTAACATATTTTTAAATGATATATTTAATTTTGTAAAAGAAAGTAACTTGTGTAACTATGTTGATGATAACACTTTGTCACACTCGGGAAACGACTTCGAAGGATTTGTCAAAACATTAGAAAAAGAAATTAAAATTTTAATAGATTGGTTTGAAGATAAGTAAATGAAGGCTATTGCCATTGGGAAAAGACAAAAAATGGGGACATCAAATTTAATTCGGATGGGAATGAAATTAAATGTGAGGAAGAGGGCAAACTTCTAAGGATGACAATAGACTATAACTTGAATTTGATAAACATGTATTAGAGATTTGTTTAAAAAAAGCTTCAAGGCAGCTAAATGTATTGAAACTTATTGGAAAGAATTTAACAAAACTGGGGAGGCTTACTATTTATTACTCCTTTGTTATGTCCAATTTTAAATACTGTTCTGTTGTCCGGCATTTAGGTGGGGGTAAATGCAAAAACATGGCGAAATTTCAAGAACATGCCTTAAGGTTTATCTATGAAGACTACAATAGTTCCTATGAATTTTTACTACTACTTACTCTCAAAATAAGAAGATTAAGAACTATGGCAATTGAAGTATTTAAAATTTTATACAAACTGTCTCCTTCATGTTTACATAATATTGTTAATTTTAAAATTATATCTTATTTTTTTAGAAAAATAAATACAGTTAAGTACCACAGGTGAGAACAACAAACTTTGGTTTAAATTCATTCGGATATGGGGGAGCCACAATATGGAATGAGCTGCCTGAAAAAATTCGCAAAGAAACCAGTCTAGAACAATTCAAAAGTTTAATAATTGGAATGGAATCACATGCTGATGTGTCTCCTGCATATCTTGAATCCAGCTTATTTTAAGTGCTAGTTCCTTACTATTTTTTTTTGTGTTGCTTGCTTATTATATGCATGAGCTTAATTTAGCTTGAGACTCTGATTTTAATGCTTATCATGGACTGATTTGGACTATTAACCTGTGTTTCTCTATATGTCATATGTATTGTATGTGTTCATTGTTTATCTGTGTATTGTATTGTCACGTGAACTTGTTTGTATTGTTATTGTTTTATTAGTCGGCATAAAAGCTCTACAGAGCGTATTTTACTTGTAAAATAATCCGGCTATATATAAACAAATTTTGTTCTTGTTCTGTTCTGTTCTGTCCATGCAGAGAAAGTAAACAGTCTGTTTTTGGTTTGCTCCGCATCTTTACATGAAAAGACTCGTTTTATCTGAGAAAACTAATTGAGTGACAAAAAAAACCAATGAATCTGCGAAAGAAATTGTGGATGCAAATGTATTAATTTTCTAGGTTACAAAACTTTTCGTGACTCTTTCTGTTCATGTGTATAATCACCCTAGTTTTATCTCCTTGTATACCTCTCAGTTTGTACGATTTTCCAGATAATATGATATATATGATCTGGAAAATCGTACAAACTGAGAGGTATACAAGGGGATAAAACTAGCTAGTCTTAGCTATCTTAATTTCATTTATCTTTTAAAAAAACTCTTTTTTCTTTAATCACCGGGGACGTCTATAACAGACCATATTTTAAGTGGTTTTGTTGCGTGAT
Source organism: Geukensia granosissima (assembly GCA_032357055.1). Taxonomy (NCBI): domain Eukaryota; kingdom Metazoa; phylum Mollusca; class Bivalvia; order Mytilida; family Mytilidae; genus Geukensia; species Geukensia granosissima. The sequence goes on from JAULBM010011400.1 coordinate 12,156, forward strand.
AATTTCTTAAAATAAACAGTCCGCCAAAATTTAAGCATCACCAAAGTATTTTCCAATATATTTTTTCTCATAAGGCAATTTAGTAAACATTTAATACATGTACATGAAATTGACCATCATTAACTTTATGAAAAATACAGGTAAGGTGTCAATCGATAAATCATTGAACATTTAAATCAGGTTTCAAAAACCTGTTTCGCCTAAATCATGCTTTCAAATTTAACAGGAAATTGTTTTGACTGATTGCACGTACATCTTTCCTTTAATGCTAATTTGAAAAATCTTTTTGAAATGGAAAGACGAAAAATGAGTATCGCAGAACTCTGGCAAGCGGTTGGCATGAACAGCGCTGTCCTAAGGAATCGCCGAATAGCAGCCAGTTTTAAAGTGAATAATTCTGTGATAAGCAGAATTTTAGCACGCCATAGACACTCAATTACCGTCAAAGATCGCCCATGATCCCGTCGACCCCATAAAACCACCCCTAGAGAAGACAGTTACCTTTATCGTCAAGTAGATTACAGCAATTTTCAACGGCAATGAAATTGAGAAGTTTGTGGCCGATTGGTGGTCGCATAAGTCATGTAAGTGTAAGGACTGTTGTTCGCAGGCTGTATAGTTTTTGTTTGCGTGCTCGTAGACCAGTGAATTGCCCAGAATTAATTCGTAGACACCACTAGGCACGCGTAAATTGCTCTAGACTCCATCGTCACTGGAACCTACGGAGTTGGAAGCGAGTTCATTGGTCCGATGAAAGTCGGTTCCTGGTGAAGCCTATGGACGGTCGAATGCGAGTTTGGAGGGAACGGAAAAAAGCACTGAACAGACAAAACGTTCATGCAACTACTGCATATGGTGGCGGTGGCGTAACCGTGTGATGCTGCTTTTAAAATGACTGTAAGCTCCCGATACAGGTTATTGACGGTACCCTGAATGGCCAAAAATACCGAGATGACATCTTGGTCAGACATGTTTTGCCTCATTTTTAGAATCATTCACTTTCAGACAGACCAGTGTTCCAAGATGACAACACTCGGCCACATTGAAACATTTTCATGGCCCTCCATGTCACCGGACATGATCTTGATCGAACATGTTTGGGACTTTAACGGTCGTAACATCAGTCAGAGACAACCGAAATGTCAAAACCTGAATGAATTACGGGTCGCTCTTTTCGCCATAGGCAAGAGGTTTCCACAGTAAAGGCTTCGGTTTTTGTTCAGGGGAAAGAGGAGGCATGTTGAACATTTATACCGGAAGCGCGGAGTTTATACTACTTACAATATCAACGTTAAATGACAGTTTATGTACTCATAATTCATCATTTAGTAATAAAAGTTATACTTGTATCATTTTGAAAAGAGTGTAAAAATGATCTCAAAGTGAAATTTAAAATCGTCTTTTGTGTTGTTGATTTTTCGCCCTTTTTTATTTGGTCAATATGTATCCTAAATGTCCTTTGTCAATTCGGATCACTGATTTAATAAAGGTCGTTCATTCATATTTAATAAAGTAAAGCACGTCTAAACCATTTTTTGTCTGACCAAAAAAAAATATATTATCAAAACCAAGGTGATGCTAAACTTTTGGCGTACTGTACATTTGTTCAATTGGATGAAACAACGCATGTTTACGGTTGTGAAATTCAGCGACTGAAAGCGTTTTAGTACAAAAATTTTGACGTTTTCATTTAACTTTGGATAGCTGTTCAAAAAGAATTCGAAGATACCAAAGGGGCAGATAGAAATCGTTAAGTCAGAAGAGGGACAAGAACATGGCCAACAAAATGAAACGAAAGACAAACATAGAACACACAATGCTACAATGAAAACTAATACTGGAGTAACACGAAACCTACAAAAACCCGGGTGAGGTCATGTGAGTTCCGGAATGGTTAGCAACTCCTGCTCTACTAGAGGCACCTGCCATGTTATCATCTCCTTGATTGTGTGGTCCTCGGTTGTTCCGGAAATTTCAAAATAATGTGAAAGAGTAACTTTATTTAGTAAGGACATTCATAAACCCGTAGTGTATTAACAGTAATATCTGTGATCTGAACTTTTAAACTTCAAAAGTCCCATAACAACCGAGGACCACACATTCAAGGAGATTACAGTTGGAAGCTAAACCGCACCTGTTAAATTATATCCCAATGAAAGAAAAACATTTAAACCATATGCAATACGAACAGTAAATTAAGCTGATCTCAAACGCAAAATGTCTTTCAGATCTTTTAGCCAAAGTGACAAATGTTTTATCAAAATAAAGCAAATATATAAAGATATTCCACAGTATTTCATTTTTTATTGTATAAAACCGTTTGTCATTTACACTTTTATATTCTTTGTATTAGTCGTCATTTGTTTTGCACTTTTGGCAGCTTGTTGTACTAGCTTCATAAAACTCCATATAAGTCATGATTCTTTTCTGCTTCTAGTAAATGTAGTACAACCGAAATCTCAATTCTTTAAGCTAGTGCACTAACTACTATTAAAACTGTCATTGATATAACAACTTATGTAATTAATAATGTTATGGAAATTTATCAGTCAACTACTTTTGTAGTGTTTATAATTCACTTGATAATTTAGATAAACTAAAGTGTGCCCAAGATTCTTTTTCAACAATAGACAGTTATGATTTTTCTACTCTTTATTCCACTCTATCTTACAAGCTTGTTAAGGAAGAGTTTTCATATCTGATTAATTGGTTATTCAAAAAATCTGATTTTTCTTACAGATTAGTTATTTGCAAAATATAGCAAATCAGGATTGGGCACAAGTTGTTACAACATTGCCCTTTCTTAACAGATGCTACAACGAAGTACACTAATATTTATAATAAAAATAATTAATATTAATAAATTTTGCATTCCTCAGGTCTTTCTTCGCGTTTATTGATAACACAATATTAAATCGTGAGACATACTGTGTTTGATGACATTATGTATTGAGCATGTTGAGAGGCTTGATGTTTTATGATCAGCAATCTCACCCTGATCTTGCTTGCATTAACTGCGAGCATTCATTAGAGATCTATCTTCTTTTTAGATTATTTTTGTTAAGTTTATTTATTGTAATTAAGGTACTCTCTAGTCGGATTGGTTGACTTTCTGTTTGATTGTTATACTTCGTCGGTACCTGCTTTTGTTTTCTTTGAAGTTTTATTTGACCACTCGTCTGGGGGTTGGAATCCAACTGAAGTAGTTAAGGCCGCCATATGTCTCGACATTTGTCTGTCCCAAGTCATGAATTGTTGTCATAGGTCTGTCTTTGTGTTTATTGATCTGTGAAAAATACAAAATTAAAATGTTAAATAAATATGGAAAATTTAGGTATGCTATATGTACATTTCAAGGAGTAACCCTTCATCAGTAGCATTAGAACCGAAATATAGGAAGTCATAGATTCAAATATAGCAAAAAAGCACTCAAATCCAAACAAATATTTTACAAATAATAGATATTTGATAATATTCGGGTAAGAACAGTATGATTTTACGCATAAACCTTTATTTATTTCGGGTGATTTAGAACTATTCACAAGGAGTGTTTTTCCACTCTTATTAAGCCTTGTGAAGAACTCTAAATTTATAAATTGCTGTGTTTTTCTCGTGGTCTGAGTGCAGACTCTTTGAAAGTTTCCCCATATTTTTTCTTTTTCATTTAATTGGCTTATTCGGCTGCCCTCGGGTTAACGCGATATAGCGTGAACAGATACAGGACCAATATAAAAAAACATCTTATCATACTATGAAAATTAAAAGATATGGGGTAAATGTCAGAAAGATTGCACTTCAACCGCGAGAACAACACCTTATATAATGCTTTTATAGGAGCAAATTGAAAAGACCCATTTAATGACGCTTTTATTTATTAAGTTTAAATAAAGACCATTTATATTCTTCAAGTAGCCTGACACAAACATATGTACATGTCGACTATAACATGCAATTTTTTCCTTGAACCATTCGTTTAATTTCTTTCATAAAACTGTCTTTTTTATTTCATTACAAAGAGTTCTACAGTTTACACATAGTTTGACATACATATACCAATGACAACCATAAAATAATTGTCTAATTTTTTTTAACTTTGAGATAAACACGTGATAAGACCATTTATTTTAGTTGTTTTTTAAAACTAAATGAAAAAATAAAGGTTTTTTATTATTGTCTAAAAAAACCCAGATAACAGACTGGCGGACATTTTTAAGGCATGATTAATATAAGTTCAATGTCTAGTTTCTGTTAACACAAAACTAAATCCGTCATGTAAATATTCATTTCAATTGTCTCTTTCCAGTTAATGAGAAAATAAGTATTTTTTCTCATATTTATTACAAAGAGTACAAAGAAATGTAGCTGTAAATGGTTTTTACTTACCGCATGATTTGTCATAGTTACTGATACTTTATAATAAAAGTGTCAAAGTCATATATTTCATGAGGTAGAACATATTTATGCAATTGTTAATGTATTTGTCAAAATGTGATATTTTTTTCTAAAAATCTAAATTGGATGCTATAGAAGATGGCTATCATTTCAGATCAATTTAGCAGGCTAATACAGGCTCAGCCATTATGCAGGGCATTATAACAGGGACACTTCTCTCTAAGTAATAATCAGATCTGTTTTAATGTTTAAAGTTGTATTCATTCTGCAAATATAGTCTCAAATGGACAATCTTGCATATAATTTCAGATATTTGTTAATAAAATGCTGTATTATTGGATTGGATATTCAAAAAATCAGCCTCTTGCTAAAAAACTCTTAAATAAAATTCAATTTTAGCAATTTTAGCGTCATCACAAATGTCATTTCTGTCGCAAAATCAAAATAATGACAATTTTATGAAACAAATCCTTTTAAGTATCACTTAGAACCTTAATAAATTACCGTTTTGATTTATTATTGTGCGCGGAACAATTATTAATATCTTTTGGAAGACAATTTCGACTAAACATTAACTCAATGCAATGACTTGTTTTTGATTGGTCTGACGATTAACAATCTCAAATTCTTAAATTATTGGTAAAGAAACAAGTATTTTGCACGCATTTTAGATAAGTGGTAGAGTTTGTGAAGTACAATACAGATATAACATGGTAACATCTGTCAAGCTAGTCTTTTGATCGACAATAATAAAACAATATGCACTCAAGTCAATGAACAAAATTATTGATAAAAATGTATAAAATTATTAACATATATATACTTTGTAAAATCCTATGATCTCATAATACAATTAATCAACCATCTTTAACCATTTTTCAGAAATTTACGACTTCTTAATCCAGAAATATTTGTTGACAAAGAAGACTCAGATTGTTTTTTTTTTTTTTCTTCTATTATTTTTCTCACTAGTAACCCACTTTTGATCTGAAACGGTCACATCTTTCTGAACAGTTCTTGAAACTCTTAACTCAATATTTTAAGAAAAAAATCGACATGGCCAGACCTGTGTTCAGACACTATCGCTTGCAGTCAATCAAGATCTGTTCAGACCAGACAAGATTATTCAAGAAATCCTGGTCAACAGCGTTTCAGACCCGTTCAGACAGAATTGAATCTGTTCAGCCCAGGTAAAAAATTCTGTTCAGATATCGTATCAATCTTTTTAACAAAAAATATTAATACAATAATTTTACAACTTATTAAAGACATTAAAAATATTATAAATTTAAAATAGTATTGTTCGTGAGGGCGTAAACTAAAATTTTTGAATATTTTGTTCTCGGGCTTTTAGGTGCATATAGTACGAAGTTCCGAATGGACCGTGCTAATTCTTCGCGTCTTTTTATTGTTTTGAAGTTGAAGTGCAGTCGATATGAGTGATTAAGTAAAATTATGGTTTTAACAGCAGGTTTCCGAATAAGAAGACTAGATACTGAGGTAAATTTGTAAATTAGTACTCAAAATATTCCAGAAGGTAAACAAACACGCGAGACTGGAGAGTTGGTTTCATCAGAGCACTCCAGTCGGACAGTTCAGGCCTCCGACCACTTCTCGCCATCGTGGTTTTCACATTGATTAAAAAAAATAGACAACTCTCAACTAAATATACGACTTTCTGCTATTTTTTTTATGTTTTTTGATATTCTTTCTAAATTTCAATCACTTTGTTCTTTTGCTCTATTGCGGGATCTGGTCGGATACTAACATATTTAACCTAATAATGGGATGTAATATATTAATTTTTCAATTTGTCTTGCGATGATTTTTTTACACTGCTTCAGAGGGGGAATATACGGTGATTAAAAAATTTTAAAAAATCAGCCCAAGACCGAATATAATTATTTGGACTACTTCTGGCAGTTGACAGGTAATGACAGGTGAAAATTTTGCAGAGCAAGACCACTATTCAAAGAATTTTTGTTTAATCGTAAACAAACAATATTCTCGAATATTGATGCATTTTGACAATGAACGGCACAGTAAACCAGATCGCAAACCTTATAAAATAAACACAAAGCATTGTTTTTGTACATTGCGCATGCACCATGTTTCTGAAATACAAACTTCAGCTCATGAATGGGCTTGCTGTAATTGTTCATATTGATTTGAGTTTTTGAAATCTAGTGAACAGCTTGACGATAAATCATACAGTAAAAAGATGTGGATCGTGTCTTCCTGTACAGCAGAGTTGCTAAAATTTGTCAAGAGTCGAGCACTATTAAGTAGGACAGTCAACAGTTACTGTTCTGCTGGACCCACATGTATTTGTACTGTCCAAAATAGAAAAATACTGAAACGGATAGAAAAACCTTAACTTTTTTCTGACAGGTATTCTGCTATGTACAAATAGTAACTTTTTAATAACTACTCTTCAAAAATAGATTTGGAAATCAGCATCTGGATTAACTTACATTGAATATGTTTTCAACACAATTGTGAACTATGGCCATTTTCATTTTCTTTGTGTAAAAAATGACTGTACCCCAGTTATGATAACGATTGTATTACAGTGAAACCTTGCTAAAGTGAACCCTAAGTAAACCAAAAATCAGTGTTAAGCGACCTCATATTTCATTGGTTTAAGTTTTAAGAATCTATAGAAATAAAACCTGCCTAATCCGAACACACCTCTAAACCAAACAAAAAATTTGGTCCCAAGGGTATTCAAATAAGACAGGTTTCACTGTATTAAATATTCGTCATGGAGTCTAAAAATACAGGATAATTTGTTTATAATATCCTTCTTCAATCAAAACCAAAACACAAAATACAAATGCATCAAGTTCTAGCTGGTGTCCGACACTAGTGAAGCCAAAACAGAGTGCTCCTGCACAGTCAGGAGCAAAAATACAAGTGGCAACTGCAAAAGTTTTGAACATGTCCAACAACTTGGTAGTGCAACTAGGTAGTCTATTTAATATAAAAATCACAACAATGTACTGGCTTCCTTAACTCCATAAAACCCCATACAAGTCTCTGTTTATTTGCGCTTCTAGTAAATTCAGTACCACTAATGTCTCAATTCTATTAACTAAAACCTTTACTACTATTAAGTTCATTTCAGTTTTTTTAAATAATGCAGTATTCCCTTTTGGCCCTTATAGTGCTGCAGTTCTCAGTGCTATCCGTTTTTGCTGCAGCCTATCGTACTTACCACAGCACTATGTTCAAGTTCAATGTTAACTAGATTAAAAGGAAGCTTTGCCTAATTACAATGTAGCTGTCAAACATGGTAATTACTGAATAAACATCCAATTACACCAAACTGTTACCAATTGTTTAATCAATAGATCATTTAACAGCTGGTGACAATCACTTTTACACTTGATTGCACCTGTTATTGAAGGTGTGCAGTATAGATAGTCCAGGCTTCTCTAGCGTGTACAAATGTACTAGCCACAAAAAGAAACGATACCAAAGCTTCCTTGTTACTACTTATTTTGTTATTCGTATGAAAATATATCTTTCATAAATTTTATAAACTTCAACATCTTACTAAACAAATTCAATAAATTAAACATATAACAAATGAAAAAGAACATTTCACGGACGGATCAAACGTGTAAATGGTGAAAATCAAAGTTGATACGTCAGTAACGAGTGTGTCCACCTCTCGCGTGTATCACAGCTGTTAATCTACGACGCACAGAGGCGATCAATTGTTGAATAGCTGCTTTTGGGATGTTATTCCACTTTTCAAGTAACACGGCTCTAAGCTGTAACAAAGATTCGGGTTGTGGATGACGTCTCCTAACACGCCTATCAAGTTCATCCCATAAGTGTTCAATAGGAGACAGATCTGGTGACAAAGCTGGCCAGGGAAGAACGTGTAAGGTCTGTTGTTGCAGGTACTGTGCACAAACGCTAACAAAGTGGCATCTGGCATTGTCCTGTTGGAAAGTATAGCGATTTCCATGTCTAGCGATGAACGGCTGAACAATAGGTCTTAAGATTTTATCACGATATCTGACACCTGTAAGACGAGTACAGACGACCCTCAGCAATTTTTAGCTCTGTGTGGCCACAGTGTGTAATTCCAGCCCACACCATTACTCCACCTCCACCGAAACGATCGCATTCGTGCACGAATGCGTTGGAATAGCGTTCATTGCGGCGTCGGTATACTCTTGAACGTCCATCACTTCTCCGCAGCAAAAATCGTGATATGTTACTTGTTCTGTTCTTTAATTGTGTTAACAGATATTTTTTGTAAAGTATATTTGTAGAAATATGAAACATAATATTTGACAGTGTATTGTTATAACCGTTAGTTCAGTATTTGCCGATTTTTTGGTATGCTGTTTTGTTCAATATGCAAAAGTACGCTTCACCCACTGTTTCAAGTTCCCATAGTAATCAGATATAAGTCAATTTCTTTTGTGATTGTAGATGTAATTGAAGGTTATTATTATGATAATTGTCATTTATGTCTGCACATTGAAAATACATAATGGGTAGAAACCTCTTAAATATATATATACTGGAACATTTCATTGTTCATGTTGATGTTTTTGAATGTCAGTAAGACTTTTTGACAATTTTCTTAAAATGGAATATTTATTTTGTAGCTTTTCACCACTCGCATTATTGTGTTTGACCACTTGGATGTCAGTACCTGACCTGTACATTGTAAATAAACTCATGAACTTTGATGGTGGTGTTTATGCTTTATTTGTGGTTAACTGGACAAAACATCACTAAAACTGACATGTTGCCACCTAATTCTGTTCCAATATAAACGTGCATTGGCCCATCTGAGTCTTTCACGCCGATGACGACGAGTTATAATAGGTCCTTTTTCCAGTCTTCTTGCACGCAAGTTCGCCGCTCTTAGTCGGTTTCGAACAATTTGTGCAGATATGCGAGGATTATGTCGTCCAGTGGTTTGTGTGGCTGTGACTGTAGCAAGAACAAACCGGTTCCGGAGATGG
>JAULBM010011412.1:0-11666 GCA_032357055.1 Geukensia granosissima
GAAAAGCTAACGGACGGACGACGGACGCCAAGTGATGACAAAAGCTCACATGGCCTTTGGCCAGGTGAGCTAAAAATGGTGAACGAATAACGAATGACTATTTAAACAATGACAACTTCTTGACTATATGTTCCTAGACTGCGACAGGCACATTAAGTATTTGGCGGGGTTAAACAAGTTCGTGAGCGCTCAACTCTCCCCCTTATCCGAGACAGTGGCGTGACAAAACAGAAATACCAACACACGATAAAATCAGTTGAAATGGATTTAAGACTTGAGATCGATACTTAAAACCAACAATAAATGTAATTCGAAGTAATACATGATACAACAAAAGTAGTGACCTCGATAGAGTATTCGTATTTTCTTCTTGCTTGTTCAAAACCTAAGTGTTAGATCAGGAAACTAAGTTTTCCTTCGAAACGAAAGCAATGAAAAAACGTCCAGTTTGCTGTAGTGTTTAAATATTATTTGAAGTTTAGGGAAACCAATTTTGTTACCAGGATTGTTCAAAGAGGTAAACTTTCAGCAGAAAAGATTCAGTACAAATGTAAAATCTATGTTAAATCATTAAATCACTCTTCTTACTAAAATTTAATCGCATCCCCTTATCCCTTGTTCTATGAGTGTATCTGTTTACTAAAAATAATTAGTTTCAGTGTCTCCAAATAATACACAATTATCGTTGTTTTATTCGTCGTTTTGTAACATATTGGTGTTTTCATGTATAATTTACCGAGAGAATATATCCATTAATGGTTACATATTTAGGCTGAACGCGTCAAATCACCCCTTTCCACTAAATTTAAGCTTTATAAATACATTTTCCAACGTGAATTCTCTCATAATGTACAACCATACTCATACGGGTTAAGTACAAACTAACCGCGGGGCCTATATTACTTTCTGTTATAGTAGGATGGGGAACACTTCTTACAATCTGGGACTTTTTTAGAACTATCAATTAATGCATGTTAACACACTGCTTGCATCGATGCGAGGGAGGGATGATGCCAGCAAAACGTTTGTTACCCCGTCAAATGTATCATGTTCCTGTCCAAAGACAGGAGTAATGATCATTGGTTTATCTCTGTATTTCACGTTATATTTTGGATGTATAACATTGAGATATAATTTGATTAATTTTACGTATTATGGGTTTATTTGTTTCGGGCGATATCAAGCTCTTACCTAAGAGTGAGAGGCCTTCTAAAGAGATCTAATGTACACCAAACGAAATTTGCCACGACCCAAGTCAAAATACATCAAAAGTTTAGCTATAAAGTATGTCATGCTATACTTCGGTGAAATGCTATTTTTCTGCAGTTTTAATTTCAGTTCAAAATGTCATATTTTCATAGATATATATCAAGCTTCAGTGCTATAGTTAGAATTTAATTGAACGACTAGTATATTCTTAAAATTTCATATTTTATCCGTCATAAAACCCCCAAAATAAATTTTTTATCATGCCTTTTTAATCGAAACCTTTGGTGATTGCACCCTCAAAATGAAGCAAATTTAGAAAGTAAAAAAAATAATATAACATCGTATGGGGAAATTTTTGACAATTTTGTACTTCAGCATCAGCTGAGGCAACCAATTAGGATTCCAATGATATATGATTTGATATATTTCATTGCTAAACTTTTGATACAGATTAACTTTAGTTAGGCAAATATCGTTTGGTATATTATAGTTAGGTTTAAAATTTCTTATGAAGACTGAATTTCTTTGACATTTACCCAATTTCTTCCATATTTGTATGAAAGAGACAGTAATCCACATTTGAAATTGACACGATTTATGTACAAATTGATTCAAATTAATGTTTTTGCTATTGTGAGTAAAAAAATTCATTTTTATTTGCCAAAATTTTTCCAGGAATCTTAAGAAAACTGAAACACCTATATTTTTCATGTATTAATTGCTATTGTTCGTGTTGACGACGCAAAGTGTTTTACCAAATAAAGATCCTTACAAAAATTCACAATATTTGGATTTTCTCTATCAACCAAATGAAATTATCAAATAAAAATTAATCTTTTTAGAAATGCGTTAAAACATTTGAACAACCGATAGTCTTTTACGTGCTCATGTTTTTATGTATAAATAGAAAAAAATTTCCCCTCCTTTAACTAAATTAGAAATTATGTAAAAATATCTCGGAGAAAGGGTTGTCTCTACCTGTATGTGATGAGATGGGGAAGTGGCTCTGGATATAAAGAACAAATTCTTGGCCAAAATTTGAAGTACAGAAACACGCCTTCAAATATCCCCCCTCTAAACGGGAAAAAAGGAAATAATGTTAAGGGTTGGGATTCAGAACTTTAGCCGTAACCACCCCCAAATAAAAACCACTTTCAATCAAACTTTCAGAATTATTTATGAAAACCCTTGGCATCCTGGGATGCATGTCGAAGCTGATTTTCTAATATAATGACAATAATCCACATTGACCACGTTAAAACTTAAATTATTTCTGATCATCACGATTACGGTTAATCGAAGAAAGATTGATGCATGGCACAGACAATAAACAAAATTTATGTTTTTGTCAATGGTAACAAGAGAATAAAATTTGATCTGAGGGAAACAATGTTTGATTTCTGCTTCAAATGGACCTTTAAAAAGTGAATTAATCCGGGACAAAAATCCTGCTGACAATATCATGTAAATGACAATACTAATATCTATGAGGAAAGCGATAGAGTAATGAACACGCCAATAACTAATTAGTATCAAGTTTGAATTGAAAATCGTTAGGTATATTTTAAAGTTACAAACGGGCATTGACTTTTCCGTAGTTTATTCAGTAGCGCAAGATGCCAATCTATTGGTACTAATTCTTATTAATTCCATCAAATTGTAAGATTCTGTTTTTTTCATTTATCAACCATCATGGGATTTTATTAAATTAAATTCATATCCCCACAATTTCTATGGTATCCAAGGTATTATTTAGTGAAATAAAAGTTAAAAATGAAATGTAATCCAAATATAAAGGCAAGGGCAACACTGGGACAAAGTATAGTACGTTAATTTGCACCACTCCAGAAAATTCCATAGAAAAAAAGCAACCAAAAGATCAAGGAATTCTCGCCAACTAATTCCTTTATTCGCATGAAGCTGAATTCATACAAAGACTTCTACAGAGAAAAGAGAAAAAGCTGGCTCAATCTTTTGGATTCACTTTCCGCTGATGTTCTTTCACTGAATAACTCTAAATTTTGTGACTATGTTGACCGCATGTATCCCATTGAAAGATATCAAAGATACTACATAATGGTCTGCTTCTTACCTAGACATACACCTAGAAATTGACAGTTAGGGCGGGTTATGAACAAAACTGCACGACAATAGAGATGATTTTGATTTTCCAATTGTAAACTTCCGCATTTCAGCCGCACCCGAATACGGAGTGTATATTTCTCTATTGATATGCTACTCCAGGGCTTGTGCTTCCTATCAGAATTTTATTGATAGAGGGTTGCAGCTGACCATAAAGCTACTGAGCTAAGGGTTTCTCAAAGAAAGATTCGAATCGTAACTCCGGAAGTTTTTCGGTCGCCATCATGATTCGGTTGACCGGTACGAAAAATCAATTAGGAGTGAAATGTAGTACGGTTCATGTTACTCCAGGTTTAGTTTTCACTGTAGTGTCGTGTGTTCTATGTTTGTCTTTCGTTTTATTGTATTGGTTATAGTCTTATCTGTCTTCCGACTTAACGATTTCTGTCTGCTTTTTTGGTATCTTCGAATTCCATTTAACAGAAATTGGTCGACACCGAATACCGAGCTTAACTTTGGCATTGTGAAAGCACAAGAAAAGAAACAAATCGTCTTTCTCTAGTCCGGTAGATGTTTATATTTGCAAGAAAACAATGCGAAACCTCCATCTATTTATATCATCGGCCGCCTCGATGTTGTAATGGTTCGGGTGATCGTCTCGAGTGCAGAAGATATTCTTTAGATCCCATATCGGGTACTAAATCGATACACCGAGTCGGATCCTTTATGTGCTAGCTTATGAAAGCAAAAGTCCGCAGGAATACATGCCACTTTACCAAGATACATTATTCCTCCTATGGGTCGACTAGAATTTTCTCTTACAACTCAATACTTCTTGAATAGAGTAGAGGCTGACAATACCAGTTATAATGTCTTTGGTTTGACCCAGTACAAAGCCGGGTTTAATCAAAAGATTAACGTGTATATAAAATTAGAAAAAAATGTTGATTTGTCAGCTTGCTCGTTTTTTTTTTAAATTGAGGCTCTTGTTGGAAATTTTGTGGAAAACAACAACGTCACAAAATAATCAGTTGTTATCAAGGCAGCTATTGAAACATGTTTTTTCTGAAGTTCCTGAATTTTATTTGTGATATTCTACATTCTACTTATGACTGAACAGAACTTTTGTATTGTACTGATATTTCATCACATTTAACTGTGTTTAGATTAACCAGTTTGTGTGATGCACTCTCTACATTTTTAAATCGAATATCAAACATTATGTCAACATCTTTACTTTCATACACCTTTCATTAATATGAAAAATCTCACACATGCTTTGCTCATTATTTTATGAACAATTAGATAATTGCAACGGCGCTTTTTCTAATTACACAATTGGTAATTTAACTGTTACTCCTCCCAAGGTTTGTGTGCGCCGGTATAGATCCATCATCAATTATCTGGATCTGTGGGTGTGGCAGAATAAGTAACAACATATTTGTTTAACTAATAATATTTCTATTCTTTTTATTAATTTCAGGTTGTGTAAATGGTTTTCCTATTAGTGAAAATGATGACTTTTACGGCAATGATGCAGACACAATATCCACATTAAAACGACTAGTTCGACTAAAAAGGTCAACGAACAGTACATCTAGCACCTCGGACGATGGAAGAAGTGCCATTGAACGCTTCTTTGATGATCCCAATAATAAAGCGATGTACTTAGTGTTTCCCATTTTTGTGTTGATAATCAGTACGTGTTGCGGATTATATTTTTGTGACAGAGCCAAGAAACATTTCAAGAAGAAAAAAGCAGAAAGACGTAAGAGAGAGGAGCAAATAAACCAACAAAACCATGCGTCTTCCTCAAATTTAAAAGCTGAAACCACAGATAAAACCGACATCAAAGGAACGTCGGAGAAAAGTTCCGTTGAAATGAAAATGATAAATGATGACAGAGACACACCACTAGAAGACGTAGAAAACTGTCCAGAAGTTAAAGCCGTCAATGCACTACCAATTAAGCACAGGGAAACTAGCTTCATGACTGACGTTCGTAACGCTAATAAGTATGATGTTGATAAAGCGTCACACGAGAACGGATCAGTGAGTAAGGATACCAACATTGCAAATAATACTACGATATTAAATATTGGTTCTTCTGAAGCTGATAAAAACAAGACGGAAAATAATCGACCTGAAACTGAACAACAGTATAATTCTGATATTAATGCAAACGTTATAATTAAAAACCATTCAAATTCCCGGCCATCAAGCAAAGAAAGCTCACATTCAACAAACAGAAATAGAGAAAGAAAGAAAGTTCAAATTAAGGACGATCTGGAAAAACAGGACGCAAATGAAGTCCCTAAGTCAAACACTGAAAAACCAGTTCTTCCACCATACACACCAAATATGTCAAGCAACGCTACAAAATCTCATTGGAAGTCAAATCGCCGAGAAAGTGTTAGGTCAAATTCTACTGTCCAAACTAATAACAGATCTATAAGTCCAGAGACAATATCCAGGAACACCGTTGCTTACTATGACAGAAAATCTTTACCAGATGCTGAAAAATATCTAAAAATGGACAAAAAATTTACTAGTTTGTCACCTGAAGCTATTGGGGAAATTCTTCAATATTACAAAGGCAGGAAACATATGCCAGATATTATTCCAGACGATTCTGAAAATTTAGCCCCTATAAAGAAAAAGATTAGAAAGGCAAAATACAAAATCCTAAATGGATAATTTGATTACATTTTAAAAGTATTTCAGCTTTTGACTTTTCACACTTCGTGTTTATCACGCATAATGTTTTTCTTAACGGGTCATTGATCTGTAAGAAGCGTTCGCCAAACCGTATATTATATGGTACGCATTCATACGAGTTTTGAAGAACACCATTGCCATCAAAAGAATTTCGAAATTTAATGAAGGTTTAATATAGACCTCGCACCAATTAACTACATTGTTAAACATTTAACGGGCCACACTACTAAGGGAGCCAGTCGATACACCAGATGTGCATAATGAACTCTTTGAATGTTGAATTACCATTGCACCGTCATTTGCAGAGTTTTTTTCTGTAAACCATGCTAAGTTTGTTCATATTTTTCCTGCATTAAATTTAGGGAAATATGAATAAAAAATTAGGAAGAAATGCTAACCAAATTATTACATCCTCGGTATAACCTTTTCCTGGATACTAAGAAAGCGATATGCAAACCGAGACGTAAAATGACTGTGCATTTTCATTTTCTTATTTCACATACAACATCATGTTAAAGGGTTTAAACCTTCATCAAAGGGTCGTATATTTATAAAAAAAATATATACAGCTCAAGGCTGGAATTTTAAAGACATTTTATTTTCAATACAAGTATAAAGCATAGTATGTCTTCTTAATGCTTTAAAAAATATTGAACGAGAAGTTATATATAATATACAAGAAGATATGTGGTTTATGTGTTTATAGGTTTCACAACGAGTGGGAACTGTATATCCCAGGTTATCAACTCAAGTTATTTAATTTCATAATAAATAATAAACGAGCTTCTGGCGGGTTTATTATCAAATAAACGAGCCTGTGGCGAGTTTATTATCATTTTGAAATTAAACAGAGAGTTGTTAGCGATATACAGCTCTTATGAGTTGTTAAACCGTTTTCTCTTACGATTAGTTTTATTTTGTTGTCTTTTTTAAAGTTATGCGTGGGGTAAATACGAAACTTTTCCAGACCGGCCAATAGAAATGTCCAAAAAAGTTTATCTATTCATAGGCTAGGCCAATCAAAAGCGAGTATCTGCTTTATCACTTAGTGATATATTAACAAGTCTCGTATAGTGATAAATTTTCAAGTCTCGTTATATACTTCAAACGAAACGGATAAAATACCTGAATCATAAAAGAAAAAATATTTATCATCGAAATAATTTGTTATAATCATTCACTATCTATTTATATCAATATTATGATAACATTTGTTTGATCTTTCCTAAACCTTGCAGAACATTTCTACTTTTAATGTAATAAAGTTCATTTACATCTAACTGACGCTTTTCATCATTTGTCATATGTTGAATGATATTTAAAAGACCAAGAGATGATTTTAATCTATGGTTACATGAATGTTCTATATTGACATTGGTTGTTTCGAAAGAAACTTTAGCTTTAAATTTGAAAAAAAAAACAAAAAAAAAAAAAAAAAACAAAAACAAAAAAAGGTTACCATTCTTAAAAAAAGACAAGTAAATGGGTTTTTTAAAATTATTATATGCTATATTTATAAACGGGAACATGCCTTTTTAAGTATTTTATTTTACAACTGATATGTTTTACAAAAACAGCTTTAAATCTACATATTCGCCTTGATCTATATCACTGGCAGGCCCTTTGGTTTTTCTCTCGCTCTTTGCTGATGTTATCATAGCTAATAAAAGTAAAATATTCATTGTTCACTTTTGTTTTAGAAGATCTAGAGTTCCTACATAGCCCAATTACAGCTCACCTTTTATTGCACTTTTAAAAGCTCTTAACAAGAAAGCAGATAACAATTCAAATCTATTTATCTGATTCCAGTGTAAAATATCCAAGTGAGAGGTCAAAAGTCTCATAATAGTTCAAAGAGACAAGACAAAAGAGTTGGTAAAGAGCCCCACATTTGGCCCAAATTGTACACTTTGTGACACAAATATGATCGCACCAAAACATCGCGAAGATATTTTAACCAAACAATCTTTAATTGTACAAAGATGGTTGTGATGCTTTTGTGCGATCTATACTAAAATCGACAAAATAATATCAAATATTGCATCAAATTTATTAATTTCTCAGTATTTTCACATTTGAAGCATTTTCTATGTGCTCCGAGACCACTGAGAACTCATAAAACTAGAAATTCTGTAGGATTTTCTTTGTATATATATTATTTAATATAAAAATATAAAATAATAGATCTAAGCCACTTTCATTTCTTAGCCAAATTCTTGGGCAAAAAATGGGCCTTAACGACCCTCGTCATTTGAAGCAAACTTAAAGATAAAACACAAAAGGAAAAATGGCTTGGAATCCACGAAATCTTTGCAAAATAGGAGTTGGATCAGGTGCTCCGGAAGGGTAATCGTCCCCTGTCTTGCGCGCAACATCCGTCGTGTTAGGCAGGGTTAACGTCAATCCGAGGATAGTTGAATAAGCTAATGTTAGATCTCTAATAGCAAAAATACTAATGGAACTCCTTTTAGAATAATGAACCATAAATTAAATCTTAATTAGCCATACATCTATTACTGAATGGTGACTGTGTTTTTTTCAAACATCACGGTTCACTCTTTAAAACCAAATAATATTATGTATTTATGTTATTTCAATCAACCATTTTAAGATAATCATTAATTAAAAAAAAACAATATGTATTAAATTGAAAATACTGGTATATTATGCTTAAATATTGATAATTTGACTTTCTGTGGTAGGAAGCTGTGACTTTTTTGGAATTGGGTTTATGTCTTATAATTGGCTGAAAGAGGAAGCAAGAGACAATCAAAGGCTCTATCAC
This sequence comes from Geukensia granosissima, assembly GCA_032357055.1. Taxonomy (NCBI): domain Eukaryota; kingdom Metazoa; phylum Mollusca; class Bivalvia; order Mytilida; family Mytilidae; genus Geukensia; species Geukensia granosissima. The sequence goes on from JAULBM010011412.1 coordinate 8,795, forward strand.
TCAGTGAACAAGTAGTAAGAACAAGTCAAAGAAGGTACACAAACACATACAAAAACGTTAAGTGAATATATAACTAAGTGCCATATAATATTCATCACATTTCCCCAAAGTATATTTTGTATAATTTATTTCAAATAAGAAAGCCATTTGGACTTGACAGAGGTGTTAAAAATCGTAAAAAGCATCCCGTGATTGGACTGTACTCGGGTATTGGAATATATGATAGAGTGATATAGTTGACTCCTTTCCAACACTGTAAGTTGTAAAATTTCCTGATTGTTTTCTTCATATTTGGCTTATCAGCGTTAATATGTCATGAACAGTATATATTTGGCTCATAAATGTTACTTGAAATGCATAAAGTTTGACTGGTCTTCCTACTGTTGGTTTCTAGCATGTCTAATGAAGATAAATCCAGAAGAGCGCTTTATACGCAGTTGAATTTTGGCTTTTGAAAATTTGTTATAAACGTTAGATGTAGATCATGTCTTTTTGACATATCTTTCTTTTTAAAAATAATACCAATTTCAAAATGAGCCGTCAAAAAGACGGTGGCTAAACATGCAAAAAAGCAAAATTATCTAGCTGTGTGACCGAGATGAAGAAAATAATACAGCCTTTTATGAAGCCCTAAGAAAAATTGATCTGCATGACAAATTTCTTTTAAAAAGCAAAAGAAAAAACATAAGATGACAAAAACAGAACATTCATCCTCGAAAATCAATTAGTCGACGCCTTACAATCCATATTTGTACGAACGAAGACTGAACAGTGGTGAATACGAATAGCTTTATTCTTTAAACTAAACATAGTTACAGAGAAGATAACACAATATATGTATATGATTTCATGTTAACCTTGTATCTTCTGATGCTTCAGAGTTACGCTGGGGAAGGTATATTGTAGAGTTGTCACAAATTTAAGACGTTTGCACAGATTGATTTGTTGTGGCTCTATCGAGTAGAAATACCAGATCCTTTACAATATACATGAAAAGCTGGGATAATTTTCCTGCAAAAATGAAAAATACCACCTACACGCAACAATACATCATGTACTCTGCTCTATCTCTAGATAGACTAATGTGGAAAAGCATCACCATTCACCGAAAGCTATATTTTATATATCCTAGGTGGCCGAGAGGTCTATGGCGCTGGACACAGTGCAGGCGATGGTAGCCAGAGATGTCACAGCAGCGCGAGTTTGAATCCCAATGAGGGAACGATAAAAATTTGCAGGTTATAATTCATCTCTAACCCCTAGGGTTATTTTTCAGACATATTTATATATAAATATTATATATATAGAGGTCTAGTGTAAATAATTATAACAACACTAAATGTGCAAAGTATTACAACATATAAAAATAAAAATTGAATGGAGCGCAATATTTCGGTCTACTAAAGACCTTCATCTGGCGTCACTGTGAATAATTTGAAACTGAAGCTGGGGTTAGTCAAAATAATTTTTAAAGTTTTAGTTCGGTATGAACATCGAGCACGAAATTTTTGATATTTACAAAATAAAATTTATTTATAAAAAATATTTTGCAAACTATTAAGACAGCCACGTTATGTTGACGTTTTTCTTAATGTTTTCTTGCCATCGCGTTCATTTAAGCCATCCGGCTTAAGCGATCGGAGCTGGTAAATCCAAAATTGCTCAGGCGATCGCCTTGCCGCATCATCCCATGTAGAGTTCTGCCCAATGATTTGAAAAGTGACTTGCTCAAACTGGTGGCCATTTGACTTAAGATGACGTGTCAATGGACAATTTTTGTTGGTTTTGTAAAAATATCGGTTGTTGTTCCATCTTTTATTAAATTTAGTTTTTGTTTTTTCAACGTACTGTATTTTGCATATATCAAATGTCAAAATGTATATGCAGTTTGTTTGCGAAAAAATTGTGTATTTTTGATTGGTTGCTGTGCTTTGGAATTTGCACTCTGTGTTTGCTGCTACACAGCATACGCAGTTTTTCTTCTTGCATGGTGTGTAACATCCCGGTGTTGATGGGCTTCTTTTTGTCACAGTGGAACTTACCAAAATGTCCCTGAGACTTCTTGGCCGACGGTATGACATGATTGGAGGTTGCGGGAAAACGTTTTTCAGAGAAGGGTCATTTTCTATCAGATCCCAATGTTTTCGTACCGCAGATGAAAGCTGTTTTAAATCTGGGTGGTATGTCATAACCATTGGGTCTCTTGAGGTATTTGTCTGCTTGTCTATTTTTAGACCACTGTTATAAATTTACATAATTTTTCTAGCACAGTACTATTGCTTGAACAAAAATTTCAAATTTTATAACATTTGGATTTGATTTACAGTAATCAGTTAAGTATTTTCTTCTTTCATTATTTAGTGCTTTACATGATTATATACAGTCCGACAAAAGTTAAGAGCCTATATTTTTTCTAATAATAATTTTCATTTAACACCTATGTGAAAAATGGAAATAGAATTTTATACCAAGACACTTTTATGTATTAGTGTACATGCTAAACTTTAGGTTGAAATTTGGGCGAATTAGCAAGTCGTATGATTGATTAATTCTTAAAACAAAAAGGGGGATAATTTGGCAACTTCAGAATGCCAAAAAAAATTTTATCGAAAAATCAGTTTTTCATAATTAAAGAAACCGTATTGGTCATAAAATTTTAGAATTTTTAAATGAACTTATGGGGCAGCTTTATCACACAAATTAAATTAATAACGCGTATAACCACTACGATTTCTCTCAAGTTCCCGTACCCGCCTCCTCATTCCAAGAACCTGACGACGAAGCCGGTCTTGTGAAAATCTCCGCCATTCCTCCACTATTGCTTTGGTCAATTCGGCAATATTGCGACAACGTGGAACGCGCTGGTTCAATT
>JAULBM010011423.1:0-11666 GCA_032357055.1 Geukensia granosissima
AAAATGACGTCCGGTGAATAATGAATAAATAGGAACGACACCAAATTTCGACTCTGTTAATTTAGTAATATAGATAGTTAGTTGGTTACCATTTTGTCAATAGATTATGTCGGTTGTCTTGTTTAATGAATAGTTTCACATTTCGTATTTTGGGGCCATTTACAGCTTCTTCCGCAATTGTGTTGACTTTGGTTCATTATCGAAGGCCGTAATGGGACCTGTAGAAGTTTAGATTCGACCCTCGTTTATTGGATAGCTGTCTCATGGACAATCATGCCATATCTCCTATTTTTATTTTCAACATAGAGCCCCATTACTTTGTAGCTTTGCACACCTATTTTAATTCATAATTATTTTACTTAATCCTGAAAAAAGAAATAAATAAACTTAAATAAGATCTTCAAATCTATAATATCATTAATTTCACTCTATCATTTAGCAGATTGTACAAACATATCATGCTATTTTTTTTTATATTACACACGGATATGAATTCAGTCACAATTAATGCAGCCGTTTGTTGTTTGCAGGAATATTTTCATGGTTTCTGTGATTCCATTGTTTATCATTTGGAAGGGCTTTTATCATTAAACGAGGTAAGTAAAATACTTCAAGATGAATCATAATTATATAAATGCAAATACCATATGCTATAGCAACTTGATGAACACAAGACGTTTGAAAGCGTAAAATATTCTTTGTTTTGATAGATACTACCTGAAGTTGTTGGGTCTTTTATCGTACAACAAATCCGTGATTACAAATGTTAATTTATGAATTGTTGATTAATTTTCAATTGATAAATAATATTAGTTTTTTGTTCTTTGATGCAGTTTTACAAACTCTGAAAATTGCATTTCACAATATTGTCACAATTTATTTTATATTAGGAAGCAGTTTAACAAGCAACAGTTTTAACCAAGCGTTTTTACTTCTTTTCAGAATGACTTCATGTACCAAAGATATCAACGTTCCTTTATGAAAGAATTAACTTCCGTACAAAAACTTTTTAATATCAATGAATCACAAGTAGTCACGCCATTTTTATTTTTTAAAATTTTGTCAGTCTTGTTGCATTTAAAAAAAATAACAAGATAATTATGACAAAATTTTTTATTATATTAATGACCACAAAAAGAGTTTGAAGGTCATGTTGACGTACAAAATATTTCAGAACTTTGGTGAATTTTGTTCAATATTCGTAAAAATTCCGAACCTATGAGCTGACCTAAACGTTACTTATTTAGTGATGTTACTGATCCATAAGTTCATGGACGTGCAACTAACCTTTCACATTACATCAATAACATGTATAGAAAAATATTGGAAAATTTATAATGAAAATATATGGGTGCTGTGCATATTTTATACATGTCTATGCAGGTCACCGAAGTTCATTGTTTCATCATATATTGGTTTATTTTTATATGATTATTTATTTAATAAACTAAAACAATTTGACTGTTTGCTTCTCTATTTTAATGCACAACTGTGATATATGTTTACCAGATGATTTGATGAAACCTGTTTTTTCTACAACTAGTTCAAACATTTTGCTGTTGGAATGAGCTTTCAACATGTTTTGGTATGATGGATATGATTACGTCTCCTTGTGTATTTGATCTATTGCTACTGATGCAAGGTTTCTCATTGAATCAACTGTCCAGCGTAACATAATATTTATAAAAATTGGAAAACATGTATTTTGTATTACACTGTAACACTTTGTCGGGGATTTTGCTGCAAAAAATATGGTCCAATAAACACGGAATCATTATTAATTTATTCAAATTGCAGCATTCTAAATTGTTCCTCCTTACATACAAGTACTGAAGTACCAAAACGTATAAAGAACAAAAATCTACTTCATGATCAGATGTCAAAACTTAAATTTTAAAATAGGATTCTTAACGACAGCTTTGTTAAACTATACCACTCGCCATTCCTTTGCTTGAAAAACTGAGATTGCCGTTAAAATAACTACTTAATGGCGTGATTTGTCTTAGCAGGATCGGCAACAACTAAAGAACAACACAAATTCCGGCCATCATAATTTGAGGAGCTAAGTGTAAATGTGATGACATTTGAATGGTAATCTAATCATAATCCTGAAAGTACACTAGCACTTTTAAATACAGTCAATATTTTATCTAATATAATCTTGCTCATAAATATGGAATATTTTTATTTTCAACCTTACATTAGAAAAAGGTATGGCTAGACTTTGTCAAGCAAAATTCTTGATAATGCTTGCACGGTGATATTAGAGGATAGTTAACTAATAAAATTGGATGAATAAAGCATTTGAAAGGATTCTATCCAATTACAAAATTACAATTTCTTCACAAAAATGTGGGTTCTGAACTCATAAAACTAGCCATCGGACAAAAATCTTAAATAGAATACTTTTGTACTTTGAAGTAAAATGATGAGATTTGCGTAGAATTTTTGGCATTTTTGCTCACCGTTTTTGCAAAGTTGAATGTTTGATTCAGAAAATGTCAATATTACATAATTATAACCAAGTGTATTCATGATAACAATTTCCTTGACTTAATAATTTGCGTCTAATGCAAAGATTACGTGGATTGAAATCTAAAAAATCACTGGACCCAAACAAGAAAAATAAAGAAGCTGAGAAATATACACATCGTATGACGAAGCCAAAGGTTATCCCTAGCATTTAAGGTAAGCTTTACATTTGGAAATGAAAAATAAATAAGAAATTGTCTTTCTTGTGGTCGCATTGTTTTGTTATGAAAATTACCATGTAAAGTAAACATAAGGATTATTCATAGTTTTTTCTAATAATATATGTAAGCAGAGTTTTGGAGAAATTCGGCAATAAATTGAAAGAATATCATCAATGTTGTGGTATGTATCATTAAGTTGTCCTATAAAACAGATTAAGTAAGATCTGTGTGGAGGTTTGCCATAAACTGATTTATAACAACAAAAACTATGAAATTACATGTTCAGACAATTTGCTTTTTTGTACTTACCGACATCTAACAAAATTTTATTTTATATACTAAAGTTGTGGGCAATAATTGGCTCTAAATGTGTCTGGTGACAATCCGTGATGTAAAAGAATTATTAAGTTACCGCAGATTACGTACAGTAAACTTAGTGTACCAGACGATTCTAGAAGGAGAGATTTGCCATGTTATAACGCGTCAATAAAATATAGCTTTGGTATAATTCTTCAGTTATTTCGAATCTCGAAGTTACGTAATTCGTGTTAATTCAAATATATGATAACCGAAATAAGTTGATTGTCTCATTTTTATTTCCAAAAGCGAGCCGGGAATTATAAATGGCTAATTGTGACAAGTTTATTAATTTTTATGAGGTTTTTTATAAAGTGAGTTGTATTCGGTATCAAAGAATAAAGTTCACCCCAACGACCTGAATATAAAATGTCATATATCAGAATGTTTCACATTTCCATATAATGAAAGTTCATGACTTGTTACTTTATTGAGCTTATTGTTATGTCTATATGATTTTAATATCGTATGATCCACATATTTACTCAGTGTTTTAGTTTTCTTTTGTTAGCTTTAATAGACATGTCATCATCTTGGGTGACACCATGGTTCATTTCCCTCGCTTACACTTCAACACAGCTTCGTGTTATCGTTTCAACAGCTCGCTGAGGGTCTACCTTTTTAAAGATTTAAATGCCTTCAGATTTTTAGAATGTTTAAACCAAAATTTATAAAATTGAAATTTCTTTTTTCAATACAGACAAGTATATCGCAGTAGTTTGCCAGTGTCCTGATTTCATAGGGGCCTTAGGACCGCTATACTTCACACATTATTTGTAATTAATAAAGATAAGTATGTTATAGCTCCCAAAAGTATTCAATAAAAAACGCGTATTGTATGATGTAGGATTGATGACCTGAAAACAGAACCTCTTACTGTTCTTTCACCATTCATCCATTCAATTGTTGTCCTTCCGGCCATGTCATTAAATTGAGTTGAGAATGAATCTGTTATTTTTTAAAACATCCTTGCTATAGGTCTTAAATACTGACACTCTCACCCTATCAGCTGGAAATTAGACTTTAAACTACTTATAAATTTTTTAGAACGATACAAGAAAATGGGTAAGACGAATGAATTGATAACGCCTCGTGTCATTAATTCAAATTAGAATATGCATATTTCAAAATTCTTGATGTGGCTAAAACAGTATCCAACATTTGTTGCAAACTTGTTGTCGTGTGGGTATTATGATGCAAATAACATATTTGTTTGATGCAAAATCATGACAATACAGTAGCAGCCTGGTGAAAGTTATATGCGAGGCTTGCAATTTACTAGCAACAAAAGCTATCTAGCTACAGTTGAACACTCGCCAGCCCATTTTGAACACTAGTCAGCTACCGTTGAAAGCTTTTGAACGCTTGCCAGATTGAATTAAAATATAATTTCGATGGAAAATTATTATTTTTATTATTATTATAAAAATAATTTATTATATATTTATTATTAATATTGAAATTAAGTTCATATATTATTTTCATGACCTCTGATAAAGAATTAAAATAAATAAATGTCAATGATAATGTGACAAACCGATGATCATGAACACAATTCCAGAACTGGGATAGGCACATGAGAAATGAATTGAAATTAAGTATAGTTGGCACCCAACTCTCCCCAAGAGTATTCAAAGAAAAGAAACCAACGAAATATCAATTAAAGAGTCACCCAATCCTTATTTACAATCAATATACCAAAATATATCACATGAAGAAATCTCCCTAATAAATGCTCGCAGTTAATGAAAACAAGCCCAGGATGATTTTCATGATGATAAGACATGAAGCCTCTCAATATGATAGGTCATCGTACATGTCTGACGATTTTATACTGTGTTGTAAAAGAAATTGAAAACTGACAAGATGGATGCAACGCCCAATCGATCAATATTTGTAATATTGTGTGAAGAAGCGATAGGTTTATTTATATCTGTACTAGCAAAAAACCGTTTTAAGATCTTTACTACAACGTCGAATTGGTATCCTTTTTGGATGTTACATTGATGCCGATTATATCTAAGGTCGGCCCCTGGAAGCAGAATTTTTGGCGTTAGGTTCATGACAAACATAAACCTAAACCTTGACCTTGAGACTCTTTTGTAGGTCACACGTGACTGTAACACGAACCGATATCTTTTCGTGAAATGTTCAAAGTGATGTCATTCTATAAAGACTTATGTTTTGGTCAATCACGGCAAACTTTTGTCGAGCATAGTATATGTGACAGTTCATTGAGTATTTTTCAGGAGCCGATCTGCCGGAAGTGACATAGACCGACAGTAAGGTAATCGAAAATCAGGTAAACATACACCGCAGCAATGTGACCGAAAATAACGTCATTGGAAGTATGCGTCCGCGTGTAAGAGCGAGGCAAATTTTCCCCCTTTTTTGTTTACGGGAATTTTTGGTTGTTGTCGTTGATTTTTGAAAACCCTTGGTGTTTGCCCATTTTTTCTTGTCCGTTGAACTTAAAGTCAAGATTGTCAGCGTTATAGAATTTTACAACTGGTACGTAAAATTTCATTTGTTATGCAAGGTATTTTATTTTTACAATTCCTAGTAGTCGATTCTATTCTTCAATAGAATCTTTTGTTTAAATAAAACCTACTCCGAATTAAATACTCCTCTCAGGTTAATAATTCACACTTACTGGTTAATTATTACCTTTGGCAGGTAAAATTTTGCCATTAAACTTTCTGTCGCTAAAATGAGTTCGTCCCTGCAATTCAAACGGGGCCACCAAAGGAAAATTAAGAAACGTCAATACATGTATATGTAGTCAAAAGATTAAAGTAGAAACATTTTAATATTAAACTTAAAATACTTATTAAGCCGTAGCGGGACCAAAGAAAAATTATGCATTTGCAGTTTAAATTTCACAAATGTAGAAGTTGCAGTATAGCTTAAACGGATTATTTAAGCTTCCTAATACATAAACATGATTAAATCACAATTACCTGCCAGATTTCGTCGGAAAATAATAATCCAATATCACATTCTTTATACATGAATAAAAGTTTTCACGAGATTTTTTCTATCGTTCTATATAAAAGCACTTTCATCATTGAAGTGAAGTTTTACTGCTACGTGGTTTTGTTATGAATTGTGTGATTTGGACCCGTCCAGATGTAGTGAAAATAGGTACCCCATTACAACAAAATACAAACATTTTCTGTTATTTGTCGGTTTGTAAGTTGGTTAAAGGATTCGGTACGGTTTTTATTTCATTAAACAGCTTCGTCCTTCGCTTTTTTAGACATAACCTTCGTTTCTCAGCTGTTTAATTGAAGTAAAAACCTACATTCATCCTTTAACCTTTACAAATTGGCTTTTCCAACACCATCAAAAGTATAAAATTTATGGCTTAAACGGATTATTTAAGCTTCCTAATACATAAACATTAATATCCATGTTTGATGTAGGGTAGGGACAAAGCTCGTTCTATAGAAGGGAACCATGTTTTATGTCGTATTTCAGTATTGCATATCCACTTCTTACTTCAAAGATATTTCACCCTCCTGTTCCTGTCACACACCATTGTACACATCCGGTCACCAAAAATACACATTAAGACAAATTTTCTTAATAAAAAATTAAGACATCCCTTTGCCCATATCAAATTCAAATATGACATTCCTTACATTTCTTGTGGCCTTAGCAACCACCTTAATTTATTTAAAATGCTACGTACTCGCTTACCATTTGTACGAAAATAATTAAACTGTGGAATGACCACTATAATAGTAAACAGTTACCAGTTTTTGCGCATAGATAGCGGAATAAAGAGAGTTCCGGGTTTAATATGTGTGTTTGGCTGGCTGTCGTGTTTTTCTTCGATATCCATGTTTGATGTAGGGTAGGGGCAAAGCTCGTTCTATAGAAGGGAACCATGTATACTCTGCGCCTGCCCAAGTGGACGAGAGTCATAATTGGTTTGGATTGTTTTGTGTTTTGGTATTTTTCCTGCCAGTCCTTTAAGAGTCATCACTATTTTCTCGCCATTTTTTGCAAAGGAAATCACTGCTGTCGTTTTCTTGTTTTTTTTATGTAAGTACTTCGTTTGAGGTCTTGGTAGTCAATGCAACGTCTTGTATTCTTTGGGATGTTCCGACTTTTACAGTCTTGCTATGGAATTCGGTTAGTCCGTTGATAAGGTAGACACAAACAATAAACAATCATACCTTTGCTCAGTTAATAACTTTTCCGGAAAAGTTTTTCGCTCCCTATGACTTCCATATTTGTCGTTGACATGGTGTTGTAACTGTTACCTATTAATGATGGATTACAACAAGTCTTTACAGCATATTTCCATTATTCCATAGTATCATAATTTTTTCCACTCTTAAGTGCTTGGCAGTCGAACTAATCTTTCTGTGAACGGGATCTCTTCTATTTTTTGATGCCCTATACGCGTTGCAAAGTAGTGGTCTCTCATTTTGTCCCTGTACTTTTTGTCATATCGTTGTAAGCCAAAGAGTATGCTTGTGGTTTATGATAGCCGTCTTCGACCAGTGCTTTAACCATTTCTTCGTACTCTGTTCGGTGTATCTTAAGCGTTTTGTCAATGATGCTGTCACATGGATTACTGCCTTGTTCATCCTCTGATTCTTTATACGAATTGTCGTCTGATTAATCATATCAGAAATCATTGTCTGAGAAGAAGTCTGGTTTGAGATTGGTCATCGGACGAATCGCTGTCCTCTGTTTCATGTTAGGCTAGATTTGAATCCACAATTTTCGTAGGTATGCATAGCATGTTCCTCCTCTCTAGTAGGTTTTCTGATTTCAACTGGCTCTTTCTCGGTTGTTTTGTCTTTTAAAAACTTTAATATGTTCGAATGTTGTTACCCGACCGATGATATTTAAATGAATTTGACTTTTAATTCTTTATTTGTTGAGAAATGTTTCTTTCCTGGAACACGAATGGATACAACGTAGTAACTTATTTTAAAGAAGAAGCAATAGAAAACTCAAGGGTAAAACCTTCCTGCAAATAGGTCTTTCTTAAACCTCATCGGTACGGATAGGTCCAAAAAATTGAAAACATAAGAAGAATCAAAAACTAAAAAATGATCCATGTAATGTGTTTTAAAGTGGTCATTAAGAGCATATCCGTTTTCTCTTTATACCAGGACAAACACATGGATATTTGCTAACGGTTGCGACATAATCATTTAAAACAAGTTATTTCGAATTTTAAAAAATATCGATGTACAGATACATATGATTTCCTTTTATTCGTTTTGGTTTCTTTTTCTTGACGAAAATTATTTTTAAATCTTAACGTCGGTCATGATAAAGGGAAAGCATCAATTATAAGACATTAAGTAGATCATGATACGAGAGTATCCGACATCTCAATCGACAAACATTGTGAAGTGAAGCGGGAAGTCCCGTATAATTTTTTTCAAATGGCATAGCTATTAACTAATATCATATCCTTTTTTGGAACAAAATTGTATTGATTTTAAATTTAAAACAAGTATTAATAGTCACATCTATTACTTTTTAATAAAACAAATAAATATTATACGAATCAAAGAGACACAAATAATGTCGACTGGTTAATTGAAATGGTAGTTTTATTAACTTTTTGTGCTATAATTATAATACGGTGATTAGGAAGTCAAGGTCTTAAATAAATTCATGTTCTTTTAATAATATTTATTATTATACAGCTGTAATTTTAATCCAATAAAATGTTTCATTTTAAACACGTGACAATACAATATTTTTCCATATTGTGCAGACTTTCCGGAGTTTTTCCGTAATGGACGTCCCGAAGAGTCCATATTTTTCCGTATTGTACGTTACCAAAGGGAAATCAATGTCGTCTGCAAGTGACGTCACAATATTGTTCTTTGCTTGGGGAAGAAATTTTTTGAAGCACAAATACCCAAAAAAAACTAAATTAAAAACCAAAAAAGATGTGGAATTAATCAGACTTCTTTTAAAGTTTAGTGAGCTCTTCGTTCAAAATATATATGTTTGATTGTATATTTTCAAGAAATACTGTACAGTAGAGCATTATAATATTAAACCTTTATTAATGGTATGTTACTATAAAATGTTAGCTGCATTATAAATACGCTATTAAACATCTATATCTACAATACGGATTATATTGTACTAGTCCATATTTTATTGAAAACCCGTATTAGTCTCGACGCCGAAGGCTTCTCGTCCAATACCATTTTCAATACAATACGTACTCGTACAATATGATTCCGTATTGTACATATATACATGTATAATAACCTATTATAATAACAGTAAAAACATCTCACAAATAATATTTTCGATTCTTCACTGACAAACATTAACATAAAACGTAACAAGATAGGCCACAATGCAAAATAACCAGCTGTTAAATTTTTGTTCTTTAACACCAAGTGTCATATTTAATGAATATTCAGGACAGGAAAACGATAATACAGTATTAGAAAATGTGGATGTTGGGTTAAAATACAAAGCGGTTCTCTCTGACAAATATTCCATATTCTTTTTATTAAATACTAATTGCTAAATAAAAAGGCATATTTATAGGCCATGCATGGGTAACAAAAGCATAGGACCAACCTTTTTAGTCGTCCACTGTATTCTTGGGGATATTTCAGCTGTACATTTTTCCCATCCTTGTTAAATATTGTTCAATATTAAATATTTGAATAAAGATATTCAAATATTAACAAATAATATATTTTAAAACTTATAAGGTGTCATTTAAAAACCTACTGTATTGGCTTTCAAAAACATGTCTGTTTTGAAACAAAAATATGATACTACATAGAAATGATAATAGAAGCCTTACACTAATAATTTGTCAAAAATATAAGCTTTGTAGGCTGTCAGCAAGTATAAGTAGCCCTGCGACTTTTTCCAACAATATTTTTTTTGTTTTTCAATAAGGTTGATTGGTTTGGTGCATTAAAATTGTCTACTTTTTGTTTTTGCCCATTTTGGTGTAGAAAACAATGTCAGAATTTTATTCTGTTTTCCTTCTTTTCTTGCCAATCAGTGGTTTTACAAAAATGCACATGATAAACCAACATATTTGCCCCAAAATAATACAGTCATGCATATCTTGGAAACCCCCCCCCCCGATCTTCAGTCTCCTTAAAATTAATTATATGTGACGAACAAGAACCACAAAATCTTAAAATGTAGTAAAATAATTCAATAATACTTATTGAAAGCAACTTGTACCAATAATCATCCTTTTCTCACGATATTATCGCTACTATGTATGAAAAATGCTCGATTTAGAACTTCAGATTTCTCTTGTGGTTTACTGATCTTTTGAAAAACAAATTCGAAGATACCAAAGGGGCAGACAGAAATAGTTAAATCAGAAGACAGCCAGGATGCTTCCAATATTTAAAAAACGAAAGACAAACATAGTACGCACAACACTACAATGAAAACTAAATGTATGAAAGTTATAGTAACACGAACCCTACAAAGACTAGGGTGATTTCAGATGCTCCAGAAGGGTAAGCAACTCCTGTTCTAATAGTAGCAACCGTCATGTGACTCAGTAGACAAAGCTGGTGTATAGTCGCAATCGATGTGAGTCACAAACGGTATAAAAATGGATTTGTTGTCAGTTGGTCCCCATCGGAATGCCGATAGTCTATCGAAACACACGTCCACCAAACATTACAAAAATGTTGTCAGTCAATAAATCTGGCATTCTGCAAATGTCATCCTTAGAATACTTCTTATTAAAAAATCAAAAAGTCATGTAACTAACTCCATACAACAAGAATACTGTTTTTCAAAAAAAGATAAGGCTCCATTTTAACTCCAAAAGTTCCTGCTAGACATTTAACAATAAATAAAGCTCACCTTTCTAGAAATCATAAAAACAACGAATAGTTCATCTTTTATCAAGCCATTTGTAGTGTTAAATACATTTTGTGTTAATCTAGAATGCTAGATTTATTGATTGACAACATTTTTGTTATGTTGGCGGACATCTTTTTCAACAGACTGTCGGCATTCCAATAGGGGCCAGCTGTCATCCCTTCTCGCCAATATGTTCCTTTTTTTCGTATGAAGCTGACTTCATACAGAGCCTTCTGCAGAGAAACGAGGAAAAGTTAGCTTATTTTGCTAAGTAAATGATGTCCTTCCACTGAATAACTCTAAATCTGATGACTATGTTTACCGCATCTATCCCATTGAACTTGAAATCAAAGATATATTAGAAACGGTTAGGTCTACTTCATACCTACAATAGCGGCCTGGCGAAAGTTATACAAAAACTTTCAATTTGCTAGCAAATTTCTAGCAAATTGAAAGCTATTTTGAACACTCGCCAGCTACTGTTTAAAGCCCAGCTGTTAAACGGTTGAAAGCTTTAAACTACTAGCCAGCTATCGTTGAATCCGTTAAATCGAGCGTTGAACGCTCGTTAGCTTCAATTGACTCCTCGACAGCCTCGAGTGTGTAAATTTAAAAAAAACCTATTGATTGTTAACAAGCTAATACATGTATGGTCGTAAAAAATTCACGACTTATGAATGATAATCAAGATGATGATGATTACAATAATATTACAATAATATTATTATTATCAATAATTAATATATAATAAATAATTTTTATAAT
>JAULBM010011434.1:0-11665 GCA_032357055.1 Geukensia granosissima
GATCTGTCGTCCATCTACTTCCTGTTTGCCGAGCGGGGGCATCTGTGTCCACCAGGACACGTTTTACCTCTGTTAAAGGAATGAATGCTTCATTGAAATAAAACTAAACAGTTTACAGTTATATAAAATTGTTCCATTAAAACAAATATTACATCCAGAGCAGGCACATTAAAATAGATTTTATTTACTTTGTTGGTACTGGTAATATATAAAGGGTCACATCATTTTCATAGTCCCCCCACCCCCCAGATACCATTTACTTTTTAATAGGACAGCACAGATATTACAGAGAAAGTTGATATTTTCTACGGGATAGCCCTTAAATAGTCTATGGGGGAAATGTGAATCAGACCTTTAGTTCACAAAGAATTACAGTCCCAATATACAGAATACAGATATATAGAACCTTGTGTTTTTGAAAAAATTGGTGTGTTTACACAATTAAAATGCCACAAAGAACGTTGATTCAACATATTATAATAAGCCTATACTAATTTCCAAAATGAATTAAATTGATGTAAAGGTAACTATTACAGAAATTGAATTTGGCAGGAACAAATGGACACCCCCCCTGAACCCCAGCTGTGATTGACAATGGAACCTCAATCCATCAAATCCATGGATATCAGTCCCAGATGTGAGATTTAAGCTCATTTTAATGTACCTTTTCTGGGTGCAATCCTTTTTTATAAATAATATACAGTATATACATTTAAATGTGATCCTGTGCAATAATTGAGAGTAATTAACATGTATAATTAATTATTGGAATAAGTTTGGATGATTTTAATTAATGTTACAGGAGGCTAGTTCCCCAAGGGATGTTGGTATGAACTATGTCAAGTCAATGTTAAAAATCTTCCTGAAAAACGTAATTTTCAACATTTTGTTATGTTGAATATTATACTATTTAATAATAATTTTAAGGTGGTAGACTTGGGTTGAGGGAGATAATTCTTGAAATCAGTAATATGTTTATATTATTTTGTTACATAAACAGTTCTTTAAGCATTCAATTGATACAGATCAAAATTAATCTTTGTTAATAAGATGCTTACATTAGATATCTAAAAATGGTTGACATAAACATACCAAAGATTGTCAAAAGTTATGTCCCTTTACATAGGTCTACTCCCTTAAACATGATAGAAATACCTGACTTAGGGTAAGTACAAATTAAAATGTCAGTTTCTTGTGAATCCAAACCAAATATATCTTTCATTCTCTTTTCACAGTCATTTTGTAATGCCGGAAATGACGGTAACTTTATTCCATCAAATTCAGGACAAGGTTGTCGTTTGTCTGTACTGCTCCATCCTTCAACAAACTGATCAAACTCTGTTTCTTTCTTGCTTGAATTATTAAAGTTTTCATCCTCAGACATCCTGAAAATAAACTGCCATTTGTATAATTACAACAAGGTGAATACGTCGTGTGACCAATCTGACTGAATGCTAAAAATCATAAGTTTTTCTCTATTCTCAACTAACCTAACCAAATTGGCATTTGCACAACCCATGTTTTCTTTGACTTCTAAGGATACTTAAACACTAAATCCAATTGGACGTGTTTAAGTTGACATCGTAGGAAAACTTGGTTTCTTTGGGGATTTTAACTACCAGACAGCAACTGCGAGTACACTTTTGAGGTTGATACTTTTGTTGTATCTTGTATTAAGTTTTCATTATATTTGTTATTGGTTTTCAGTATCGATCTCAAGTGTTAGATCCATTTCAACTGTTTTTTATAGTGTGTTTTTAATGTTGATTTGTCACACCACTGTCCGAGGTTGGGGGCATTGAGTGCTCACCAACCGGTTTAACCCCGCCACATACTAATGTGCCTGTCCCAATTCAGCAACCTGAAGTCCAGTGGTTGTCGATGTTTAATTAGTCATTTATTGATATATGTTCACCATTTTTGCATTGGATAAGGTCGATTGTCGTGTTTTATGCATAGTTTCACATTTTGTATTTCGGGGCATTTTACAGCATCAGTTATGGTGTCGACTCTGATTCATTACTGAAGGCTGTAATTGGACCTGTAGATGTTTAAATTAATTCTTCTGTCATTTGGTGGTAGGCTGTCTCATGTACAATCATGCCACATCTAATATTTTTATATTTTCCTTTTCGAAAGTCCTTTGTTTGTCGTCTTTATGTTCACATTTTACATTTTGACCTATTTCTAGAGAATTACTCAATGGACTTTAATCAAACAGGAATATTTCTTATGAGTTGATGATGGCCACAAGCTGGGACCGTAGTTTTATGGGAAATACAATTAAAAGACAGTTAAGTCATATCTCGGCGGTCAGTTTTAGTGGTGGAGTAAACAGGAATGCCCGGAGAAACCCACCGACCTTGGATAATTTTGTGACAAACCTTATCACGTGCGATGCGAGTCGTACGCACCCTTTCATATGGTATAAAGTTAGGCGCGAACTCCCGCCATACAGGTTATCGGCAACAGTGATCTGTACAAGTTAAGTGTAAATCAACTACCAAGAATACTCGGCAACCCAAGACCCCGACTTTTTCTTGAGAACATTGTCTAAATGTTCCTAATGAGTTGTTGACTGTGTTTTTACTTTTGTGAGGATCACTTACCTAAAAGGCCACTTATCAGGTCATCAATTGAGCCTGAATATTCTATGGAGTCTTCTGCAGAATTAAGTTCGGAAGAGTAATGCAATATGCAGCACTCTCTGTAAGATACCCGGTTAAGGCTCAGACCCCAAAAATATATATTTCCTGCTAACATCCCAAAAGTTTAAGGTAGGAAAGTTGGAAATTATTTTATTTATTATTTTCCCGTCCATTTAATCAGAAAAAAATCACGAGTATTCTACGTGTCGGATCTAAATTTCTTTTCATTACGCTTCCGGTAATCCATGCATGGGTAACGTAATTTTGATATTTTTACAACTTTCTCCAGATTGTCGACAATTTTCTTGCTTATAAGCAACATGTGTCGACGATTGGGGACATGTATTGTCTTGGATTTTCACAGAAGCACGTTCTATCTGGTAGATAAACCATGATTGCATTTGATAAAGTAGGCTTATCTGAAATATATCTCACATTACCAGAGGTAAATGTATGTTAAGTCTAGGTTAGGAGAAGGATTTCGAAGATACCAAAGGGGCAGATAGAAATCGTATGTCGGAAGACAGACAAGACCATGGCCAACAAAATGAAACGAAAGACAATCATAAAACACACAACACTACACTGAAAACTTAAGCTAGAGTAACACGAACACTAAAAAACCAGGGTGCGTTCAGGTGCCCAAGAAAGGTAAGCAACTACTGCTCCTCTAGTGTCAGCCGTCGTTACTCAGTAGACAAAGCCAGTGTATTGACGCAATCGATGTCAGTGATATCCGGTATTGGAATGGATTTGTTGTCACGACAGTGGAAAGATATCCATTGTCATTTGTGAAATGGATATCAAAATTCACAAGTTAGTTGGAAACCATCTACGAAATATTCCTGACAAGGTTATATCCAATAGTCTAGCCATTTGTTGAATACGATTGAATTGTTAGGAACATTTAAGACGAAGACCGACACCAAGTGGGTTAAAGCCTCACATAGTGAATTAGTGTCTTATGGCCAAGAGTTCCGGACAGGCCCATCAAACACGCAGCGAATTTAAAACTGTTTTTTAGTTTTAGTATAAAAATTAAAACTTTACCTGTACTTTTGATCTTGAAGACTCTTACAAAATTTATTGTCCTCCCTTTCATCAAGAGTCCATAAAAATGACACATATATCTCGTGACTGTTAAAAGTTATGTAAGAAGAGCAGCCAATTGTGCAAAATAATTGTAAAATGTATTATTATCAAATGTCGTTTACATATTAACTTATAATAATATGGTTTACGATTGTGTAACTTAAATATTTACAGTATAGTGACATTTAAAAAGACGATAAAGTTGTTGATTAAAATACATTTTCCTTAAAGCATTCAAAGATACCCAAAATCCAAACGACAAACCTTCAAACAAAGAAGGTATGCAGCTTCTCAACAATTAATGGCATCAGCTGTGTTACATTAAAAAAACCAGTGGTTAAGTAATATCAACTGTTAAAGGAATGGATTTTAATTACTTTCTATGTTGCCATCAAATGTTTTTAATAAAATGTGTTTCAGCCAGTCATAGTTTGAACATGTTAAACGAGTCACAAAAAGAGTCGAAGATACCAAAGGTGTAAACAGAAATCGTTAAATCAGAAGACCACGGCCACAAAATACAAACATAGCACGTACAGCATTACACTGAAATCCAAAGCTATAGTAACACAAACCCTACAAACACAAGGGTGAGTTCGGGTGCTCCAGAAGGGTTAGCAACTGCTTCATAGTGGCAGCCGTCGTGTTACTCAGTAGATAAAGCCGGTGTATCGTCGCAATCGGTGTTAGTCACAACCAGTATAGAAACGGATTTGTTGTCAAGACAATGAGAAGATATCCATTGTCATTTTTAGAATGAATATCAAATTAGACAATTTTTTGACAATCTACGAAATATTCCTGAAAAGTTTATTTCCGATGCGTCGAGATTATTGATGAATACGATTGAATTGTTAGTTACATAACAGACGAAGACGGACACCAATTTGGGATAAAAGTTCGCATCGACCTATGGGTCAGCTTAGTTACAAGCAACTTTAAAAGTGTCCAAGAGTTCAGACTTAGGACAGGCACAAAAAACACACCGCGGGTTAAAACAGTTTTGTGAGTTTCAATGTGAAAATATAAATTTTACCTTTTCTTTTGATCTCGAAGACTCTCTTACAAAATTTATTGTCCTTCTCTCCTCAAGAGTCCATAAAAATGACACCTATTTTACGAGACTGTTAAAAGTTATGTAAGAAGAGCAGCCAATTGTGCAAAATAATTGTAAAGGGTATTGTTATCAAATGACGTTTGCATATTAACTTATAATAACATGGTTTACGATTGTGTAACTTAAATATTTACAGTATGGTGACATTTAAAAAGACGATAAAGTTGTTGATTAAAATACATTTTCCTTAAAAGCATTCAAAAATACCCAAAATCCAAACGACAAACCTTCAAACAAAGATAGGTATGCAGCTTCTAAACAATTATTGGCATCAGCTGTGTTACACTAATAAACCCAGTGGTTAAGTAAAATCAACTGTTAAAGGAATGGATTTGAATTAAGTTTGTATGTTGTCATCAAAAGCTTCTTATAAAAAGTAATATTTTGAACATTTAACGAGTCACAAAAAGATTCGAAGATACCAAAGGTGCAGACAGAAATCGTTAAATCAGAAGACTATAGCCACAAAATACAAACATAGCACGTACAACATTACACTGAAAACAAAAGCTATAGTAACACAAACCCTGCAAACACCAGGGTGAGTTCACATGCTCCAGAAGGGTTAGTAGCTGCTGCTCAACTAGTGGCAGCCGTTGTGTTACTCAGTAGACAAAGCCAGTGTATAGTCGCATTCGGTGTTAGTCACAACCAGTATAGAAACGGATTTAATTGTTGTCAAGATAATGGGAAGATATTCATTGTCATTCGTAGAATGGATATCAGATTTCACAAGTTAATTGGGAATAATCTACGAAGTATTCCTGATAAGTTTATTTCAAATGCGTCGAGCTATTTGATGAATACAATTGAATTGTTTGTAACACAACAGACGAAGACGGACACCAAGTTGGGGTAAAAGTTCGCATCGACCTATGGGTCTGCCGAGTTACAAGCACATTAAAAATCTACAAGAGTCCAGACTTGGGATAGGCACATTAAACACACCGCGAGTTAAAACAGTTTTGTGAGTTTCAATACGAAAATTCAAATTTTACCTTTGTTTTTGTTTTTTGAAGACTCTTACAAAATTTCCTCCCTCTCCTCAAGGGTCAATTACGACGTATTATGAAATATTACGTGACTGTTAAAAGTAATATAAGAAGAGCAACCAGGTGTGCAAAATAATTAATAAGTGCATTGATATCAAATGACAATTACATTTAAACATATAATCCTTTGGTTTTACTATTGTGTATTGTAAATATTATTGTATCAGGACATTTCAAAAGAAGAGAGGGTTATTGATTTAAATACATTTAAAAAACATTCAAAGATACAAATTTTTAAGGGTATGCAGCTCCTTAAAGAGTAAAGTCCATTTCAGTTCCTTTATATAATTAGAAAACGAAGCTGGCGAGTTTATTTGTTAAACATTACATTAGAAAAGTTGGATGTACACTCCAATTCATCATACTTCTGTACCTAGGACATCAATTGTTCATTCTTGTTTGCCATTTTATCGCCTCTCATCATAAAAAACGTGGTTTTTAAACTAACACCGAGAAAAAATTAAGTTGAGGGTTAAACATTTTAAGGGAAGTTAGTTAATTACAGCCATAAAGGTGCAATCGTGCAAGCGGTCCTCTCGAATGCAACTTTCTTAAGCAATGCCTAATTATTGGGTTGTAACCTGCAACAATACTTAAATTGTAATGCGACAGGTTTGCTTATAAAGATATTCGGTGTATAAAATACTGATATTTTTAAGATGTATTCGTTAGAATGGTCAAGTAACGAATGATGCTTGATTGGTTTTAGGCATCTTAATCCTAACTAAGAATAAACCTTTTCAGGTTGAATCCAGAAATATTCCCATTGAGTTATAATGAGAAAAAATATTAAATCAATTTTCTCAAAAGCAAGTTAATATTTGACAAAAGCAAACTTAATTAAAGGACGCTTTCTCATACGCTTTGTTGTGACCAGAAGTGAACAAATTTGGTTGGCAAAGAAAGTTACATTACTGTAAAAGTATAACTATTCGCGGATTTATTCTTCTTTTTATGTACGTGGGTTCTATTTTTCGCGAATACCCATTTCTATGAAATATCTTGCTAAATTTTGGCATTTCGCATGAACATAATTAAGACCGCGGAAATAGCGAAAATTAATACTCTGCAAATACTACTTCTTTTACAGTATTTAAATGAACTGAATTGGACATTAGTGGCATCAGTCGTGTTACATAACAAAAACCATTGGTTAAGTGATATCAAGTGGTAAAGGAATGGATTTGAATTTAGTTTGTACATTGTTATCAAAAGTTTGTAATGAAAAGTGTTTCAGCTAATAAAATGTTTGAACATGTAAAACGAATCACAAAAACAATTCGAAGATACCAAAGGGGCAGACAGAAATCGTTAAATCAGAAGACAAAAAAGAAAAACATATCACACACAACACTACACTGAAAGCTAAAGCTACAGTAACACGAACACTACCAAAACCAGGGTGAGTCCATGTGCTCTGGAAGGTTTAGCAACTTTACGCCACTATTGGCAGCTGTCGTGTTACTCAGCAAACAAAGCCGATGTAAAGTCACAATCGCTGTTAGTCACAACCGGTATATGAACGGATTTGTTGGCAAGACAGTGGGAGATATCCATTGTAATTTGTGTTTTACAAGTTAGTTGTGGACCAACTACGAAATATTTTTGACCAAGGACGAGGGTCGTTAAGGCCCTTTTTTGGCCCAAGAATTTGGCTAAAAAATGAAAATTGGCTAATATCTATTATTTTTTTTTGTAAAGAATAATGTCTATAAAAAGAAAATCCAACATAATTTTTAGTTTAATTAGTTCTACAATGGTCACATGACACATGGAAAATGCTTTAAATGTGAAAATACCAAGAAATTAATTAATTTAATGAAATATTTGATACTATTTTGTCGATTTTAATATAGATCGCACAAAAACATCACAACAAAACTTTGCACACTTAAAGATCTATCAAGTACAAATGTTTGGTTGAAATATCTCCGTGATGTTTTAGTGCGATCATATATATTTTGAACAAAACACCTTAAAAAAATTGAGTATTTTTACCGAAAATGTTCAATTCTTGTCAAAATAGTCAAAATCATGAAAAATATACAAGAAAAAGTAATGAATTATTAAAATACGATTATTAAACAGCATTTTCACTACTACTTATTATTGTGTCACAAAATTTAAAATTTGGTCCAAATATGGGGCTTAATCTACCTAGTCCTTTATTTCCAATACGTTCAAAACGATTGAATTGTTAGTAACAATTAAACATTCAAACAGACCCAAAGTCTGAACGACAAATCTGCAAGCCCGGAAAGGTATGCATCTCCGGATCCTTCACAATTAGTGGTATCAGCCGTGTTTCATAACCAAACATCAAATAAGAGAGGCCTCACAAGGCATTGCACTGAGTACTTATCCCTATCACTGTACATCACTGGATTTGGCCTTTTATTTAAATTGTTTGTTTCTGAGTATGAAATTTTTTTTAAATGGGGTAATTGGTGAGAAACTGCTCCCCAACCACGAGAAAAACAAACGAATTTACAAATTAAGGGATCTTCACAAGTCCTTCAACTAGGGTGGAATACCCATCCTTGTGAAAAGCTCTAAGTAGGCCCAAATAAAAAATCGTGCATGACTGTTTTTACTTTGTTTTGATCTCGGACATTCCGTGTTTTGGTTCTAATTCTGCTGGTGACAGGTTACCCCTTTAAATTGGCGTGTGCTCTTGATAGGAGATTAGGTATGCATCCTTGGTCCTTGGCATATAGATATCAAAAATTAACCAAACGTATGAGGAATGGTATTTTATGGAATTGATATCTTCTAACGGTCATTCAAGTCAGGATGGCGATTGAAATGTTTCCAAAGTGATGACAAATCCTTTCTTCATAAATCATCGATTTATTCATGTTAACAAAATAGAAACGAGAGACAAACATTGTACACACAAAACTACATTGAAAACTAAGGCTAGAGCAACACGGGCCCTAAAAAACTATAGTGAGTTCAGGTACTCCGGAAGGGTAAGAAACTCCTGCCTATAAGTTAGTGGCCATTTAGGAAATATACATGACAATTTTTTTCATCATAAGTCTTGCTGTTTGCAGAAAAAGATTGAATTGTTAATAAATTTACAGACGAAGACGGACACCAAGGGCTGTAAAAGCATAGAAACTGTTTTCGCGGAGGGGTACTTGTATATACATCACAGGATATTGGTGTAAAACAACGACAAGACTTGAACTTTACATCGGGAGAAATTATATGGCACGAAATACTAATACCAAATTTCAAATTACTTATTTGTACTGTTTATAGACCACCTGGAGCAGACAACTCTTTTTGGGATAGATTTGAATACTCAATAGAGCAAGCACTGTTAATGTAAGAATTTATATCAAACATTCAAAAAAATTTGATTAAAACAAGAAAAATTATGTAAAATAAGCCAAAATATCTCACATTTAAAATGTTGGTAATACACAGCCAATCTGCAGGTATACTGATTCCTACTTCTCTTCCTCGTTCTTCAAAAATCTTCCCCTTTTCTATTACAAAATCTTACAATGTATCTCACAACATTTACATAATTTGATTGTATATACAAATGTTTATCCTGTTGCCTTTGATTTCTCTGTATATACATCGTAGGGAGCGGACGTATTATAAGCTGTAATAACTTGTGTCCAACCCCATTGCTTTATTATGCTATAAAATATTATTCGACTAAAATAAAACTCGCATCGGCCTACGAGTCTGCTGAGTTACAAACAACATTAAATAGTGTTCAACAGCAAGGAGTTCAGAGTTGGGACAGCCACATCTAACACTCTGCGAGTTTAAACCAGTTTTACCAATTCCATTATATTAAAAATCATGAAAATTCACATTCTTATACTTACTTTTGATCTAGATGACTCTTACAATTTTTCCTGCTGTCATCAAGGTTCCCTTATATCACGTAACTCTAAGACGTTATGTAATAAAAGCAACCACGTGTGCAAAAGTATTGATATCAAATGACATTTTAAACTTTATGATTGTTTGATTATTTGATTTATATATTTTTATAGTATAGTGAGATTTAATAGGACGAGTTATTTATGAAATAAACACATTGTCCTAAAAAACATACAAAGATACCCAAGAGCCAAACGACAAATCTTTAATCTCGTAAAGGTATGCAGCTTTTTAAAAATAAGCGGCATCAGTTGTGTTACTAGATTATTAAAAAAAGTGGTTAATCATAATCGTGGTAAAAGCGACTGCTAAAGGAATGGCTTTAAATTAGTTTGTTTGTCGTTTCCAATAAAAAGAGTTTTAGGCAATCAAATAAGAGAGGCCTCTAAATGTAATGCATTGTATACTTGTCCCTACCACTGATTGTGGCCTATTATATAGATTGTTTGGATCTGAGTACTTCTTTTAATTTCTTTCGATCCCAGACTTTCCTCGGAATTTCTATGTTTTGGTTCTAATTCTACCGATGAGGAGTTACTCCTTGAAACTGGCACAAAGGCCTGATAACAGACTAGTCTTTGAAATGAAAAAAGATATCGAAATTCACCATATTATGCAGAAGCTGTAACCTTGTATTTAGGAACGATATTAGTTTTTATTTGTGATATTGATATTTTCGTAACGGTCAGTCAAGTTAGAATGATGACTGAAAATTTTCCAAGGCGATGACAAATCTTAACTCCATAAATCATTGGTTGATTTGCTTTTTAAATGTTAGTCCAGGTATGAAGCAGACTTCTCTGTATCTGTAGTGTCCTCTATTTCATATTAATGGGATGAATGCGACCAACATAGTCCCCAATTGTGATTTGTTAGAATTTACATTTATCTATTGTGGTTACTTAAAACCAAAACATCGTGCAAACCTGAGGCCGGGGTGCGGTGTCGAACAACCCCCCCTTTTTTTGAAAGCCAATAAGCAATTTTAAAATCTCAAGACAGAAGTCTAAACAACATGACATTCAAAATAAAAAAATTCCAGGAAATGGCTCTATTACAGGGTTTTCCTCCAAACACCCCAAACCTCCAACCGTGAAGGTCGCCACGCGCGATGCTCGAATTCCTCTTTGAAAATATCTGGCTACGGGCATGTCGTGCAATCGTTCTTCTTTGTTCACAGAGGAAAGTATCACAAGCAAGCTTCATACGAAGAATAAATCATAGATAGGGAGCGCATTATGAATGAAGATTAATAGTTAAACCACAAGTCCTCAAAACATAGTTTCTTACAAATTTCATCCTCAGAGAAGTTTCTTAAAAATAACTTGAGATTGTATGCACTTGAAATTACAAACGGATTTTTTAAAGTATCATTATTGAAGTGTAGTTCTATATCATGTATATCAATGAGAAAAGGGAATTCGAAATGTACTTTCATTTGGGGCGAAAGTGAGCATTTTGCAAGGAATAGTATTCCATCCTTGTTGTAGGCCTTGTGTTAACCTCTAGATTTGTGAATTCCTCTGTTTTTCTCGTGGTTGGAGTCAGTCTCTCTGACATTTACCCCATGTAATTTATTTTCTCTTCTATAACTCTATGTCAGAGTTTGTTGGAACGGCTAAAAACGTTATGAAAGAAAAACTGTCTGCCGTATTCTTATAAAAAAGTGTTTATTTTGTAGATTGAAAAAAGTGCAAGTAACTTGCAATAATACTTTTTAGCAATCACGATGAATTTTAAGCTGCGCCGAGTTTTAAATTCTTTACGGGAATTTTACATTGTAAATTCAGCCATTTGTTTGCCGGAAGTGGCTCTTTGCACGCGCTAGCACGAGACCGGGAGTACAC
>JAULBM010011444.1:0-11665 GCA_032357055.1 Geukensia granosissima
CCACCAGTAAAACTGACCGCCGCGATATGACTGAAATATTGTTGAAAGTGGCGTTGAACCCCAATCAAACAAACAAACATATTCTGTTAACATCCGGCTTCTCTATGTTTTGGTTCAAATGCTACCGATAAAGGTTACATGTACCCCTTGTAAAGCAAATATAGCATATAAAAATTTAACATTGGAGAACTTATATTTTGAACAGAAGACAAAGAGGAGGACAGTTCAACAGTGGAGGCAAATTGTGGTAAATCCTCTGCTTTGATGTTAGACCTGAAAGTAAAACCTGAAGTATTTCAAACAGATGCAATTTTTGAAGAGAACATCGAGGGATTTTTACAACATATTGTAACTCTAACGAATGGAAAACAAATTTTTCCCGATACAGACACTTCATTAATATTGTGCCCAGGAGATCATGGTAAAGTATATAATATAAAACTGACAATATTTTTTTAATGTTTTCTTCACTTCAAATAACAAGATTCCTTTAAATTTATTCGTGTGTTTAGAAAGTTTTTTTAAAACCTGGAAAGAGTGAATAGAAAATCATTAACTGATAAAAAACTTTTTGAGGTAACAAAATAATGATTTCTTAATTGTCTAAAGATGGCGCGATACATCTTAACAAAAACTCCTACTTGAGAGGCAATTAGCATGTTTACTGTTTTTTTCTTTCTTGAAACGTCAGCATTTTAGATTAAGATTTTGTGAGAACTGAGAGGTCTAACGTAAATCTGGTGTCAATCGAAAGTTTATCAGTCCATGCGTTGTTCAAAAAAGAAAAGCAACAGCAATGTCTTCATACAAATCAAATTCACAGAGACCGTAGCTTCTTCAAATAATTGAAATTTAACATTTTTCAAAATTATAGATTGTACAAGTGTTGAAAAATTTGCCTTAAACAGTATATAAAACGTTTATTATAATGATATTACGAACTTATAAAAAATAAAAAATATCTTAAGCGTAAATGTTTATTTTGACAGATGGTGTTTATCGTGAAGATGGATATAATATTCAAAATAGGCATGAGAATTTGTCGAAGAATGAACATGGATATTTTCGAGAAAACGATAAGAAGTACCTTTTGACAGGTGGAAGCAATGATGATAACAGTTGTCATAGGATAAATGAATATATAAAAGCACAAAGTCCTAAATTGGAATATGTCCCATCTTTCAATGAAAAAGATTCTGATACTGTAAGAAATAACTCGCAAAGTAGCTTTCAAGTACAAAATAACCAAAAGCCAAAATTTGAAAACGCAGAAAAATATTGTTTTGTCAGTAAAACAAAAGAAAGGGTTGAACTAGAAAATTTTATCAATTGCATGGGTCTTGAAAAAAACTTCCCCAATAAAATCAGATTAATTGATGTAATGTCCATAAAAGATCCAATACCTGTATTAAACGTTCGGGATATTCCATGGATTGTTTTAAAACAAATTATTATGGCCAATTTCAATTCCCGTGACACACTTGTTCAAGAATTGTTAGATCGCTTACAAGAAAATACACCTCTCAAAGAAGATATATTAAAACATCATTCATACAATAACGATGATTTTTTAGAAAGCTTACTTGGTGAGGATATCGACGATTTAAGATATAATCCGCTTGACATTCTAGTGGCAATTTACCACTGTTGTTCTCCTATTCTCAAACAAATTCTTGCTCAAAAGTTATTTTTGTGTAAATTAGCTGTTCCACTGTGTTTGCCAATTGTTGATCCCGGACGTTTTTTATTTTCTGTTTGGGCGCTACAGTCTATCGTGCTGGATTGTTTCGGTGAAGGAAAATGTCCATTACAGCTTACAGTTACAAAATGTCCATGTCATGTTGTTAGTTTTTTACGAATAGGGGAATTATCTACTTCCAAGTCTAGATTGGTGAATTGTGTCCTTTCCGATCAATACCATAACACATTTTTCAACAAGGATTGTCCATTGGGAACAGTTAGAAGGAAAATCAGCAATGGATTAATTGAAGTAGCATGGTACATGCCTTCAGAACATTTTACCGTTTTCAAAGATGTTGTCATGTTTGTTAACTTGCGAGGAAGTGGTCTAATTCATGAGCAAGAAGTAAAATTCATATCCTCTATTTCCTCAGTGGTTGTTGTGATGTTAGAAACGAAATATTTGCTTGATGAAAAAGCAAAACAGTGTTTGCGAAACCTTCACAAAACAGTCCCGGGTGTTGTCTTAGCCATTGATGCTTATGCAGAGAACAAGGCCAATATTAAGGATAACTATCAGAATTATTTGAATGAAATAAAGACATTTCAAAAACAAACAAAATTTTGCATTCTGTCGAAGGATGGAAAGGTAAAAAGCACATCGGAAATTAAAACAACAATCCGTCAGAATATTTTAAATCTGTTGGATGGTCAACCAGTGAACTCGCTGATATTCCGTTTGAATAAATCGAACTTTGAATATCCTGCTGTAGATATGGAATGCATGGCCACCAAAATTCTTGCAGAAGAAATTATTCTAAACATTCCAGAGGAATGTTCAAATTTTAAAGAGAAAATTGTTCCATTACAAGGGGAAACTTGGCAGAAGTGGAGCAAACAATGTAAAAAACTTCACAAGAATTCCCATATGACCATACAAGACCTAGATAAGATTCGGCAATCTATGTCTGACGAACGGCTTGCACAATTACGAATTTGTGAAAACTTGGGACCTTTCATGCAAAATTATTTGAAAACTGCCCTTAAACTTTTGGACGCTGAACACAAATTTCATTTGGTCAATTGGTGGTTGAAATTACTCCTGGATGAAAGATCGCGAGCTGTCATTCCAAAATATTTAGTAAATTACCAGCATGACTGGCATGCATTGAGATCTATCAAAAGCAAGAAACAGCATGATCGTTTAGAACTTTTTCGACAAAAACTTAACGAAAGTGAATACAAATTAGCAGAAGCATCTTTTGGATTCGAACATATCATACGTGAATTGGGGCAAATGTATGAAGCAATTGTTGAAAGCAAGTCTGAAATTAAATTTGAGGGTAATCTTTCGTCTAACTTGACAATGCTTGCTGCCAAAATGCTTCTTTGTGGTCATCCTTTTGAACTAATGGATGGTGATGTAGCAAATGTTCCACTCACATGGGTAAAAGCAGTCTTGATGAATTTGAGAAAAATTGTTGGCGATAAAAAGTTATTGGCATTGTCAGTACTTGGGGTCCAAAGTTCAGGCAAATCCACATTGTTAAATACAATGTTTGGATTGCAGTTTGCAGTAAGTGCAGGTCGGTGTACTAGAGGTGTATTCATGCAGTTAGTCCCGGTCGTTAATTCACAAATACCAGTTGATTATGTATTAGTCATAGACACTGAAGGATTAAGAGCGCCCGAACTAGCGGATCAAAAATATATCCATGACAACGAATTGGCAACATTTGTTATAGGTTTGGGGGATATAACCATTGTTAATATTAAGGGCGAGAATACTGCAGAAGTTCAAGATGTCTTACAAATTGCTGTACATGCATTTTTGCGATTGAAATTAGCAAACAAGCGATTAAATCTTAAACAGAGCTGTATTTTCATTCACCAAAACGTACCTGCATGTGATGCCAATGATAAAATGATGCAAGGCAGACAGAAGTTTTTAGAGCGACTAGATGAGATGACAAAGGAAGCTGCCGATCAAGAAAATATCGCAGATATTTACTCTTTCAACCAAGTTATCGATTTCGACTGCGAAAAAGATGTCTGGTATTTATCCGACTTGTGGAACGGTGATCCACCGATGGCTCCAATTAATTCTGGATATAGTAAGCGTGCAGAAGAGGTGAAAAATTCGATTTTATACGAATTAACGTCGAAACGAGAAACGTTCCTAACAATTACTGATACAATATCCCGAATTGAAGACTTATGGAATGGCATTCTCAAAGATGATTTTGTATTTAGCTTTAGAAACAGTTTAGAATTGAAGGCATACAGTAGCATGGAACGACAATACCAAGCAATTACATGGAAGTTGGAAAAATTTGCTTCGAAATTTGTTCTCTCAGAGGCAAAAGGTGAATTTTTGTATTGCACAAGTCACGAAGACTTGGAAAAGGCAGTTCCAAGAGTTTTAAAGCTCCTTTCAATCGCAATTTCTAAAGAAGTAGAGGTTTTGAACACTGAACTAGAAAGTTTTGTCGATTCAAGTTCGTTAAAAGATGTAATGATACAGTGGAAGCAAAATAAACGGAACAGATTAAATTTACTATCAGACGAATTAATTGATAGGTCAAAGGCTACAATATTGAAGACAAAGGAAGAAATCAGGATAGAAAAATTGAAACTGAGTTCTCAAAAAAGCCATGAGATGGAAATAAATCAACGTGCACAACAGTTAGCAACTGAAATGCGAGGTCAAAAACCTTCTGAAAATGTATTGAAAGAAAAATTTGATTTTATGTGGAGCAGTTGGATTACCAATTTTACATCTGAATCTACTGAAGACGAAGTTTCGATTCAAGACCAGATCAATTCTCTTGTATGGGATAAGTTTCGGTCTGATGCTTTGTACATTAAAAGTCAAACTGAAGATACATCTCCAGAAATAAGTCTGATGCACATTGATGAATATGTATCAATAAAACGGGCAACAAAAAGGTTTCTCTCATCAAAGTTTGGCGACACATTTGCCACAAATGTTGTTGAAATAACAGACGAAGAAAATCGCTTATACCATAGTCTGAGTTGCCTAAATGGAAGTATAAGCCAAATGTATATATCAAGTAGTCATATAAAAATAAAACGAAGTCTTTTGGGGTTTGGTTTTGAATTAGAAGACATGCATGTTTGCAAAAAACAAACCGTTGATGTTACACATCAAATATTATGCGAAATTGATTCGCTACTACAGACCTTTGAGGCTATGGATGTCAAATTCAAAGAGGATTTCCTTGTCCAAATACTCCGCGTGATACATGACAAAATTGAAAATCATAATACACATCGCAAAAACAATTTAAAATTTGACTTGACAAGAGAATTTCGAAACTTTATTGTAAAACACGTTATGCGATATGTTATAATTCGGTTTACACATTTAAATGTTAAGATAAACAAAATACATTGTTTCCAACAGAGTGATATTCAAACGTCAGAAATGACAGGGAATTCCCATTCTTCTGGAACATGCAGGAATAAACAACATTCCAGTCAAATAGATAAACTTGAAGGAAGTCTCCATATGTCGGATATTTCCAGTAACCATATAAGCATTCCTAAAAGAGATATAGAACATCAATGGAGGATCCACGAGGATTGCCGAAGGCAAGCAATTGAGGTAACAAACAAGTTGTTCAGAAAAATCGACGCACGTCTAGATGAGTACAGTGTGCAAGATGTTAGATTTGACATATCATTTGCATCAGAAATATTGATGATCATATCAAATGAAATAGAGGAACATAATTTACATAAGATTGATACATATAAGTTTAACTTACTGCCGCCATACAGAGCATTTATTGTAATGCATGTTACTCCTCATATGACAGATTGTTTTGTGAATCTTAACGAAAAATACAATAGGAAACATAGTCCTAAAGCGCAGATGGAAGAATACAAAGGGACTGTTTGGACATTGTTTAAAAACGTTGTAGACAGCAAAACGGAAAATGTAATTGCAGCCATATTTTTTAAAGATGCTGTTTCCAAAGCTATTATTGAACATGTAAATGACCTACTTTTAATAGATATACAAGAGTATATCATGGCGTCATTTGCTCATGAGAAGTACAGTCTTATGAAAGCTATTTTGGTCGACCTGGCCAATGAAGAATCTTTTGACTTGATATATGCTTATATTTATGACCCAAGCGAATATGCAAGACATTGGATACGGAACTACACGTATGCTTCAATCTTTGTTGAGGCCGCAGACAATTCTACAGTATACGGTCGTATCGCTCAATGCCGCATTAAAAGAATTATCAAGCAATTAACCGACTTAATTCTCGAAACATTAGAGATATGTAAACAAAAGGAGTCAATGGGAATATCCGATTGGATAG
The DNA here is from genome assembly GCA_032357055.1 of Geukensia granosissima. NCBI lineage: Eukaryota > Metazoa > Mollusca > Bivalvia > Mytilida > Mytilidae > Geukensia > Geukensia granosissima. The sequence continues at coordinate 6,039 of JAULBM010011444.1, forward strand.
AAATGTTTGTTCAAAATGCAAAAGAATCAAATGTAATACCATTTTCCAACGAATTATTCATTCACGTACAGAATAGAAAGGTATATGACCTTTGCAGTTATGGGGATATCGTTTTAAAAGATCTCAATAAAATAGAAGAAGACCTGTTTGAGTTTTTTAACGGGATGTCACAAGACAGAGTGCAATGGAAGGAGAATCCTATACCAAGAATTATGGATAAGTTGTGGGGTTGTACAGCAAAATGTATGTACTGCGCAGAACCATGTAGAAATACAGACCAAGATCATGTTAGTCAAGGTTTTCCTCATAAATGTTTACAACATAGACCACAGGGTATTGGTGGTTTTCGAAATATAGAAAGCAAACATCTCACAGTTGAATTCTGTAACCATTTGGTCCAAACAAATTCCATGTATAAATTAGGCGAGGAAACAGAAGAATTTAAATTTTATAAGAAATACAAGACTGATTTTCCAGAATGGGATATATCGCCGACGTCTGATACATCTAAATACTGGATGTGGATTATGAGCACTTTCCAAAACGAACTCATTAAAAAGTATCGCTGTAAATTACCTATACTGCCTTTGACATGGACAAAAATTACAAAACAAGAAGCAATAGATAGTCTTTGAAATACAAACCATCACTTTAGCATAACCAATACAACGGATTAACATTGCAATTGATAAGATTTGAAAAGAAAATTAAATCTTATGAGACTTGAGCATTTGAAGTGTTCAATGAGTTTCCATTCTTATCAACACCTGTCAACAGCTATGACGTTTTAATCCCATCTTGCATATAAGTTTGATGATTTTGTTTAACACATTTTCCATGTTACAATTCTACTACTACATTCTATCGCAATCTGTTAAGTACCAATCTGTGTAAGAATCAAACTTGTCAGGCGATCTATCGACTATCTTTACAGAAATGTATCCATATTGCCATGAAAAAGTAATCTGATAAAATATATCCTATTATTTCCACTTGCAGGGTCTTCTGTTCAACAATTTTATATTATATTTCAGTCTAAACTATTTAGAATTATGCCATTGTATAATTCTGGGGCATATTTGCAGATCTGTAACTCCAAACGGTTATTAAAATTGAGTAAAAATGATTTCCCCTGGTATCTTCAAATTCCTTTTGGAACCGATTTATTCTACTTAGTATTCTATTTAGTATGGGTACTGCATTCGATACAATCTTTCTATTTAGAAAAGAAGATAACCGGTTAAGCGATTGTTAATAGAATTATTTCAAACGCCAGGAAAAAAGTTTATTTAACTTTCCAGATTACAAAACTTTGCAGTATGAAGAATTTGCGAAAGCATCTTCGAAAAAGTCCACAACTAAATCAGATGGTTAAAAGTCTGACTAAAAAGTCGAATATTGATCACACGGCAAAACGAGAGGACACCCGGCATTTTAGGTCCACTGTTGATAAATGAGTCAACCCAACATCTAACACTGGGGAGTTTTTGTTTTTTATGTCTTTATTTGATTTCTAAAAAAAAAATATTGGGCACAGAAAACGGCGATAAGACATCATCTTCAACTGACCAATCAATTTAGACAATACAGTTTCAACGAAAATTACCATTTTTCTCATTAAATTCAGAATTTCCACACAAATTTACATAATAATTATATTTTTGTATTTCTCACAGTTTGCATTTTATTTTCATATATATGTATATTACCCTGATAAACAATTCTGTTATAAATGCATACATCATTTGTTATTATATAGTAGTTGGAACAAACAATATATTTAAATGCTTCTGAAATTTATCTAATTGTGTTTAATTTTATATTGACGTTAATTAATGAGTTCAAACATTCAGCAAATATCACTAAAACCAGCTATTGAACAATTGCTTGTCCACCATTCGTCATATCCTCCTGACAATGTATCCATTGCAACAAAACAATCACGGTCGTCTCGTCTGAAATTCCGTTGGCCGTTATTACCATGGTATAGTAAAATGCTAGTCAAAACATGTTCTATCAAAATCTATGTAATAAATAACATTCCTGGCAACCATAACAAAAATCTTCTTTTAGCAATTTGGATGATAATTGAGGTTTAAGGGTCTCTTGTCAGTTTCTTTACATTATTCAGATCAATCCCACCAGATGGCCACCACAGCCTTAAATCATGTCATACGAGTCTTTTCTTCAGTACTTTGTTAATTCATTTTCCTTCAACTTTTATCCGTTAACCAAATCTTAATACATGTAATGTATTTCATAATTAAATTAGACTATATGGTATATACCTTTAGATAATCTTGTTTGAGATAAAAAGCTTATTTTCAATAAAAAAACTTTTGCCCATTTCAGCAGCCCTATAAGACTTCCATTTGTTAAAAGCTTCATTGACCAATAAAAAATATTTGCTATTGTCGACTTCATTTTTAATGTGGTTATTATAGTTAGAAAATGTCGCCAAGTCATTTTGGTCAGGCCAAATACATATGTATATAGCTTAATTAACTGCATGTTTTTGCACTATATCGCTGCAGTTTTATAGGATAGTCAATGAATGATCTTTTCATTCAACATCCTCACAATTCACAGTCGTCGGTCACATCGAAGCCTACCATATATACCCCGGTACATAATATCCATGTGAGCGAAACAGACTGTGCTAGAAGATTCTTGTTAATTCTTTTTGTGGAATCAGTATAATATAGGGTTACTGCACGAATATGTCTGAATATTGTACAAAGTAGAATATTATATTGCACGAACTTGCGAGTGCAATTAATATTCTACGAGGGATAACATTCGTCAATATTCGTGCAATTACACTTTAACTGTACGGCGCAACTGTTAAAATTTTAAAAACAACCTTTTTCAATATCAATGACGTTTCTTTTTTCAGAGCAATATTGTATTGAGTGCAATATCATGGAATATTGCCTGCTTAAGTTTGGTTACGTTGTATGAGAAATATAACATTTTGTTTAAAAAATATACAATATTAAGTCATTGTCTGAAAAACTTGTTTGTATAAGACTAAGAAACTGGAGAGAGTGAGCTTTACCAAAAGTTTCGTGCCGAAAACAAAAAAGTTGATATTTTTCAGACATTGACGTAATATTGTTTTTATACTGCAGCTATAAAAAAATTTCGATTACCCTAAAAATAATAATTAACATAATAATTAACTTCTTTTGTCTCTCAATGAGCCCTGGCTATAAAGGAAATGAAATTGACATCGTATAAAATATCACTTTGTTTCTATATGTAGGAATAAATGTCAACAGGAAATGGTCCAGCCGCAGTATAAATAAGCATATTCATGGTTTTTGTCTACACACACAGACACTGCTGTGCTCAAATTGTGTTTCAGTTAACTTGTACAGCAACAACTGCTGGTTTTTACCTTTGTTCGTGTTTTTATAAAATAATGGGGAAGAAAATATCCACTGTACTGATTTTAAAAACAAAATATTGGTTTACAGTTACATGGTAAAACTTGCAGTTTGTACTACGAACGGTTACTAACCATTTAAACTGTACATAGTTTGTAAATAATTTAAGGTTCAAAGTTTATGTGTAAGCTTAAATTCGTCATACATTTATGTACGAGATTGTGGTCTTTTGTAAATTTTTTTCTGTTTTATCATCAATTATTTTCTCCACACAACATTCTTGTAAATGACAGTAGCCAATAAATGTTGTTAGTTATAATTTGTATTACTGTATTTATTCAATAACAACATGTATGGTCAAAGGTTTCATAATAAACTGTTTAATAGGAATATGGATATTCATTTAAGTAATTTTGTTATTCAAACTGTAAATATATAGTTTTATAAGAAATGTAGGTTGATATTGACATTGTGAGTTCATATTGGCCATCATCTATCATCGAAAGAGTAACTGGATAAAATTGCAAGAGTCATATGTTCAAGCAAATTTTCATTTGCAAGATATATATCGTTATTGGTAGAACTAAAACAGGACAAAAATTTCCAAAAAAACAACTATACAGAGCAAGATATTAAAAATGTTTGATTTCTTAATCGTGCTCCTCCCCTCGCCGATCTATTTCCTCACTCGTTTGAGGCAGGCTTGAAATTGAGGCCACAACAGTCACGCCCAAATCTGCCTCATACCTTAATTTTCATCTCTAATTAGACAATGGAGGCAGGATTAACATAAAAATAGGTCTACCTCCCGTTAAATGGTAGTTACATTCGAGCTGCTCCGGCATATGTCGTAAACATCTCCCATACGCCTTTCAAGAGCATGTGTATGTTTTCTAGACTGCGGGTCGTTGACCCTTAAACTGCGGAGACAAGATTATGTTGCTCTTCTATTGAAGTCATCCCTCCAGAAATTTTACGGTCGACACCAAAATCTTGTCGACTGGTATTGAATATCCGTTTAATAGTTTCATCGATGAAAAGGGACATTTTTCAAGGTTGTTCACTTTCTCCGTCTTGAGGTTGTGATCCCATGAAACCTTTCCCTTTTCCCTGCAATGACTAATGCCGCATTAGAAAATGGACAATGTGACGGATGGCTTTTAAGAGTCAGGAACTGCTTACCCTTCCGGACCACGTGATTTCACCCCAGGTTTTTGTGTGGTACGCATCATTCATAGTTGTGTGGGTTTTTAGTTTTATATGTATATTTGTCTGGCTCTTCGGTTTTCTAACGCTTCCTCTTTAGACATATATTAATGAAAAAGTAAAATTTTACATATCGAATATTCAACCATCATTCGATTTTATTGTGGTACAATTTGGGGTGACTGAATTCAAATAAGCATTTCAAGATTGACCAAACCAGAAGAAAAACAGTGGATGCTCCCTTAACTTTTTAATCCTACAAAAGATCATTGAAAAGCTAAATTAGTATATATAGCGTATCAAATTTCATCATACTAATTCAACATTGTTAAACTTGCATTTTTGACAATTACATGGACAGAGTTTCCTGTCATACTCTTGTTATCGTGTATAAATTAACATGATACAACAAAACTCCTGTACAAAACTGCACACATAAATAAAAGAATTCTAAAATCAGTGTCAGGTAACAATTCGCTTGGTGTATACCCAAACACGAACATAACAAAGAAATCTTATATAGCTAAATTATGGAACAATTTGAGAGTAAAGTCAAATCAGCTTAAAGTAATTAAAAAACTTAATATTATGAACATCTTTGTCAAGTCTTCAATGACAAATATTGTCGATAAGTGAACGGGCATTTGCGGTCGTCGATACAAGTACGTATTCACAAGTTAACAAGATCAATGAATACACACGCGAAATCGGTCGTCAAAGATCCGACTGTTGCCAGACATCTATCTGAACTACATGACAAATATGTTGTCGTCCCCGCCGATAAAACCCCTAACAACATTGTTTTGTTTGTAAATCACACTACATAGGCTGCTTGATAAAGGAATTAGGTATCGACAATCACTTGGCAACCCAACATATACCCCAACGGCACTTACCAAAGAGGAAATCCTTGACAATCATGGGTCAGTTTTGTCTTCTTTTGGAATTTCAACTTAAAAGGAGGAATTCGATCTTCCTTTACTTTACTGGATTCCAAAGCTCCATAAGTGTCCTTACAAGCAACGTTACATT
>JAULBM010011455.1:0-11665 GCA_032357055.1 Geukensia granosissima
CTCCGGAGTTTGTCAGTACTTTTACATTTTCCCTTTTCCTCGAATATCCCCTTGGTATTTCTTGACACATTTTATAGTACCCCAACACTTGAAGACTTGCAAAAGTATCCAGAATTCCGATTACGAGTTTTCTCAAGGGTGCAGCCTTAAGTCAAATTCATGACTCAAACTTATCATGGGGAATCGTCCGGTACATCCCGCTCTTGATCATATTGTGTCACTATGATCATTTTTCCAGTTGATCATATTGTGTCACTTAATCATTTTTCCAGTATGTATGGCAACTTAACTTAAAGGGATATTGGTCATCAGCATCCCTAATTCAAGTTTAATGTAGAATACCCATAATAGAGATCAAAAGTGCGAAGTTGAAAGAGTCAATACAAATTTGAAACAAACTTTCAGATAAAACGAAAATAAAAGAAACATAGCCTCCAAATCCACTATCTCCTTTACAAATCAGAAGTTAGATCAGGTGCTTCGGAAGGGTAAACATTCCTTGTCCTGTGCACAACACCCGTCGTTAAATCCTTTGGTATCTTCGAATTCCTATTAACTCTTATCCAGGTTAACGTCTTATCGGTAACAGGTCCATTGCTAGTTGAGAAACACTGAAACCATATGAATAAAAATATATTTGTTTTCTTTTTTTTACTTTTCCAGTTTTTCTTTTGTGTAGAAATTAATGTATATACGATACCATCTTTATTTAATTGAATTATATGGGGTCAGTTTAAGCAAATATTTTAAGTATTTTTCATCATTATCTAATTTTTTCAAAATATGTTATCTCGGTCTGCAGTTTTTAAAATTTTTGTAAAAATTAAAACAGTATCTTAATTGAACATGCCGAGAACTTGGCAGAATTTTAAATGTGTACAAGTTTCAAAATGATTCGATTACCTGGCAAGTATTGGCTCACGAAAATAGTTTCTGAAACAACACAGGCAGGTATTTTAGGCTCATGTATTTTAGAATTATATAACATTAAATAGGCTGAGTTGTCTAAATGAATAATCCAATTTTAAAAATATTGTAACTGGCTAAAAATTGAAAATAAAAAAAAATCCATTATAGACCAATGGAAGTATTATTCTATAAGGGTGAGAACTAAGAATTTAATCACCATGAGATACCCTGCCTTTCTTAATTGACAAATACAGAATACGTAACAACACATATCTGTTACAGGAATGAAGAATAGCTTTAGATTTAACAACCAAATTTCAAATAGCGTGTATTAAATGGTATAGTTCATGGTTTGAATTATAATATTTTACCACATACAAGGATGTAGCTTAAATGTCTCAAATTTAACTGAATACCGCAATATTTGGGGGGATTTGAGATCTACTTTTAATATATTTGGATTACGGACTTCCTATGATTTGTATTAAATGCTGAGAGGCTACTCTTTAAAATGTTTTTTAATATATCAAAATTTACCATATTTATTAAACATTGGTAAATTTTCATTTTGAAACCACTGAGTCGATGTCTCTGCTGGTGGACCAGAGGTTCCCGATGATATTAACCAGCCAATTAATCGAACTTGTCAGCTGACATGAAATTTTCCAATGAATCGTTTTTTAGAATTTGTTTAAATTCTATTACTTCTTAAAATGTGCATAAAACTTATCAACTTTCACCATATTGAGTCGTAAAAAGCTTCCCCGTGCTTGAGGTATATGCTCTTATTAGTTATCAAATATTGGAAAGATATAGTTTATATCTTTTACATCAACGTAATTTGTACAATTCGATGATGATCACCATGCCTGTTTTGTAAATGGATGTCAAGCCTTTTCCTTTTTCTTTTTTATTTTATATTTTAGTTTATCTCAAATATGTCTCGTTTCTATTGACTATGCTCTTGTGATCTCTCATTTGAGTATTTTACACTGGACTGTTATCCTTATTTTTGGCTTATTTGCGGTCTTAATGTCATTAACTGTTCATTTTATTTGATGAATGAATGTAACTAAAAATTCATAGCCTTTTCACTTTTCGTCCTATTTTTGGGCCTTATCATGTTAATAAAGGTTAATCCAGAAAAGCTCTTTAAATGCAGTTAAATTTGGCGTTTTGTGTAATTTTTATAAACTTGTCTTTTATCTTTGGACTATGCGCCTTAGATCTCTCACATGGATGTTAAATCCTGGACTTTTGCGTTCTGATAACATAATGCTCGCCCGCCCATTTAGCACAGTTGAATTTCTTTTACAGTTATGCAACTTTTGATATGAAATCAATCGGTGAAGCGGTAAAGGCATTTAAAGGTCATGGTAGTCCATCTTTGTAAAATAGGTATTTTTTTTTCTTTTTAATTCTAACACCAGCAGAGGAAGTCTTCTTCTTAGTAAAATAATATCGTCATCATTCTCCGAATTTCAAAGGTGTGAGATTTAAATTACGACCAGAAGATCATACGTAACATATATTTAAGTTATCATTCATATCGCATTCATTTTGAGTCACGTAATTCTTTATTTAACAAATTGACGAATCCGTAAATTTAATATTTAACAATATATAAGTGAATGACTGTCGTCGTTCAAATAAAAGTCTTCTTCATTTTTTAAGATTACGCTGTGTATTAAAAAGGAATTTGGCCATACTTGTCTGTTTTATAAAATGTAAAATGTAGTCACATATTTCCTCAAGTTCCTAAGACTATATAACTTATAAAAGTAATCTTGAATAAATCCTGTGTGTATTCTTGTTACATTTCGTATCATCAGGTTAAATTCTTAGGTTGTCTTGTGGCATTAACAATAGTTTAAAAGAAACAATTGTCTCGAAGGCATGACCACTACCGAATTTGGGCAGTAGCATGACAGATACCTGAAAAAGTAGACATTTCACGCTGATTTTCCAGGATTGTTTTCTTTCTATTCCCATGTACTACCATTACAACCACACCTGCATACATCTGAGTTGATGCAGTATTCATGGTAATACAAAGCTTATGCTTCTAATCAGGATATTATTGATCGATGTTGAATATTGAAAGAAATCTACTTAACAAAGGATCTTCGGTTCAAAATAGTGATCACCTCAAAAAAATTTCATTCGGAATCATGACGTTAATGCACGTTACGTAATTTCCATTTCACAAACAACAAAAGATATTTTTCTACTGTCCCGACCTCGATTCTGTTCTCGTTTAAGTTTTTAATCCCTCCGATTGTGATCAAATACCTGTTTTGTCTACAGAGAAACACGTCGCGTGCCACTAGTGTAGACGGAGCGTCCTTCCCTTCCAGAGCACCTGGGGTGAAAGTTATTAATGTCCTACATAGCCAATTAATGCTCCCAGTCGGACGGGAAAGTTGGAACACCAATAATATTATTCAACACAGCTTTTTCTGTTTAGTTTTTATGTGTTCTGATGTCATCTGTTGACCAAATTATTGTCATTTTAAGCCATCTCTGTCTGCCCCCTAGGTATTTCTGAGTTTTTTTCCTTCAAATATTACACATTCGATAAATGGATGGTTGTTTCTTAACAATTTTAGCAAAGTGTTTACTTAGTAGGTGAGAAGGTTCTTTTGACACTTATATTTCAAGTAACAATACTTACAGTAGAAGATGGTATATTTCCACAGAAAAAGACTAGATCATGGTAAGTTTGAAAGGTTGACTTCTCTGCAGTTTTCATTTTACCACGATGTCCCTATTTATCCCGTGGTTATAAATTTGAAGGTGATAGTAGGGGTCGGCAAATATTTTCGATACCACAAATTGTTCGATATACATTAAACCGAGAAAAGGTAAGTTTGAAACACTTGGTATTAGCTAAATCAATCAAAGATATGCAAAAGTATTCTCCGTAACGTATTAGGTACCTGCACAAAGCGAATATTGAATATTAAATAGAGGATTAGTATGTTGGCTCACACTCCTTCCAATGTAAATCAGTAATATAAGACTACATTATTAAGAATTTTACGAATACACATTTTTGTGTAAGTTGGGTATTTTTCCTATGAAAGATAAAGCAGAATTATTTTGGAAGTTATATAACGTCAAAATTCTAAGTATCAAAAACATACAGGTTTTCACAAAACTCGAAAATGTGTGTTTATGGTGATCTATCAAGATCTGAAAAAGCTTATTGCTGATTTTCTTATTGAAATTTCAGATTGATGACCTTCCCAATTAATTATAGGGGGTCATTATATATTTCCTTATCGAAATTTCAGATGTATTACTTCCAAATTAATTATATAGTATCCAACACTTAAAGACTTGCAAAAGTATCCCAAATTTCAATCACAAGTTGTCTTAAGGGTGGAACCTTTAGTCAGATTTATGACTCAAACTATTCCTTGGCAATGTTCCTGTACATCCCATAACTCTTTATTATTACTACAATTATTTTTTCAGTATGTTTGGCAACTTATGTCCAGAGAGATATTTATCATAGGCATTCGTTATTCAAGTTCAGTTTAGAATACCCATGTGAGAGATCAAAAGTGCAAAGTTCAAAGAGACAATACCAATTTGAAATAAACTTAAAGATAAAATGAAATAAACAGAACAAAGGCCTGGAATCCAAGAACTCCTTTCATAACAGGAGTGGTATCAGGTGCTCTGGAAGGGTATGCATTCACAGTCTGTGCGCAACATCCGTCGTGGAATACTTTCACTCTAATCCGGGTTAAGGTTAATCCAAGACGTGGTAATTTTGCTGATAAACAACCGGAAACGGTTGAGAAACACTGAAACCATATGGATCAAAAACATAAAAAATATGTTTGATTCTAAATGAATATCCTTAAATTTATCAAAATATATTAACTGGCTAAAAATGGAAAAAAATATTACTTTGCAGACCAATGGAAGTATAGAACTAATAGGGTGAAAACTAAGAATTTTAACACTATGAGACACACTTCCATTTAAATTGAGAAATATCGCATATCTGTTACAGAAATGTAGTATAGCTTTAGATTTAACGACCAAATTTCAAATAGTGTGTATTAAATGGTATAAATGGTTAGAATTTAATATTTTAACACATATAAGCATGTAGCTTAAATGTCTCAAATTCTAAATATGACTAAAGCATATAGATAGAAATAACCAGCTAAATCAAGTTGTTACAGGTACTTAATTTTCACATTTTCATACGTTTTACAAAAGGTTAATATTTAGACCACAATTTTTTTTGGAAATAACACTTGAGGTTCATTGATTTAATCAGTGTCCTTTCCTTAACATGAAGGGAGGGATGGATGAATTTTCCTTTCAGAAATTAATCTAAATATCGCATAATTGGTGTTTCGAATAATTATTTGATTTGTTTGGATTTGAGGGCTTCTTTAACTATGTTTAGATCTTGGACATCCTATGTTTCGATTCCATTGCTATAGATGAGTGGTTACATATAGCATACGAAATTTTTACATATTTGTTTACATTGGTAATTTTAATTTTGAAACCACTGGGTCGATCCCTCTGCTGATTATTTCCCCGATTGTATTCACTTTGTCAGATTTGTTAGACTTTAAAGATATCTCACAATGTTTTTCTGAAATTTGTTTCAGTCTTAAAAATTCTACAGCACTGAAAATATTGTTTTCCTATTCCGTTTTGGATTTGCTTGGATTTTAGTGCTTCATTTTTGTGTTTTGTCTCCTATATTTATATCAAGTTATTTTAGAAACAAACATTTAAAATTGCTTTATTTTCCTTGTTCTCCAACTATTTTTCCTATTAAAAAACATCTTCAATATTGGAATAATACAATGATATTTTATTCCTAGTTATGCAATGTTCAGTTAAAACAACTACAAAGTTGTTTCTCGATTGTGCAATACTTTTCCAGTCCAAAATATACATAAGAAAAATAAACCAAAATGAGACGATACGGATCTCTGCTGAGGATTTATTACATGAAGTGTGCAGGTTACGAAGGGTGTTGCGCGCAAATGGTGATGTTTACCCTTCAAAAGCACCTGATCCCATTCCTGTTTTATAAAGGAGTTGTTTGTTCCTTTTGTTTTCGTTTTTATCTAATAGTTTGTGTCAAATTTGTCTTGTCTCTACTTTGCGCTTATGGTCTCTTACATGGGTATTATACACTGAACTTAACAGCAAAAGTAATTGGGGTTATTGTAAGGTGATTGTTTCAATTCCAACAATGTAATGTATAATACAATTTATATTGAAAATTAATTATGTTAGATTTTCTTGCCATTTTCGAACGTTAATGTAAATATTTAATTTTGTCTGTACTTATCCAACTAATGCAGTGGCATTAAACTATGAAATAATGATTCGAGTTTTTTATTTTCAGTTTGGAATGTTCCATAAAAGTGGTGGAAATTACATTCTACAGACTCCAAAAACAGAACGTTCAACTTTCCAACGTGGAGTTAACAAGTTTGAAATTATCAAAGAAAAGCATAAATCTATAGAATTCAACGATTATGTTGAAAATGGTAAACTGTTAGAATATAAGAAAAACATGTATGTGTTCAGATCTTTTTTTTATAATCGTCCCTGACAAACGATCACAACATAATATAATTATAGATTTTCAAATCGAAAAAGAAGCATATTCACACGTTCGTGTGCATTGTGGGAATGATGTGCGTAATATACAGTTTACAAATTTTTAACATTGTAATTGTACAAATCTCCGATACATTTATATCCTGTTTATCGGCGATCATTACTTCATGAATTATATAAATTTCATTTCAAGTAACAACACATTCATACTGAGTGATCTTCTAATTTATTGGCCTTAGCGGGTCTAATGAAAGTAAATCCAGAAAAGTAAAGTTAAATTTGGCGATTTTTATAAACGAATGTAAGATGTGAATCGTGTCTTTCTGGCATATATTTAATTCATTATTTAAAATATTGAAAAAAATCGTGGCCTTTGGTAATGCAATATAAATGAAATTCTAACTGTATTGTAATTCATATTTTCATAGACATTATTTTGATGTCATCTCATTATGTATTTCATGCTTCTTACGTAAAATATATTTCACGACTTTTCAACATTCGTTGTTTTTCGACAGTGGACCTACCTCACGCGACTCGTAGCAATACTGGTTTACGCTTAAGACTAAATCTGATACAAATCGTGTACAAGCACACTGGGATGACTAAATCTGATACAAATCGTGTACAAGCACACTAGGATGACTAAATCTGATACAAATCGTGTACAAGCACACTGGGATGACTAAATCTGACACAAATCGTGTACAAGCATACTGGGATGACTAAGTCTGATACAAATCGTGTACAAGCACACTGGGATGACTAAATCTGAAACAAATCGTGTACAAGCACACTGGGATATTTGATGATTACGATAACGATTCTCTTAAATAAAAAGGTCAAAGTTCACATACAACCTCCGAACTTTTTGGAGTTGTTTTCTCTGACTTGCTTTCTTTTATTTTAAACATGTCGTAACGTCACGCAAAAAGTCACATTAACAGTGCCTGAAAACGATCGAACCGCAATTGTAACGCCATCAGTTATAAATATCTTGTGTATCTGAGAGGTTGTATCAGGCATTTAATTCCCTTTTTAGTAATAGAAAAAAGATATAAAAAGCATTTTGCAAGTAGTAAAATGTACATCTTTGATTTACCCACACTTAACTTTTGATGGTTCACCTTCTTTGTCCTTTTTTACTGTTAACGGTTAAGTAAAGGAGAATACCACATTGCGATTTTAGCAGTTAATAAGACTTTCTTGAATTTAATTTTGTTAAAGGTAATGTAATAAAGAATTTGAGGAAGGTTCATCGTCATAAACGAGCAACAGGCAGCAATCAAATAGAATTGTTAATAGTATGTGACTACGCTGTGTATAATTAGTAAGTATCTATACTTTTTATCAGAACATAATTGTAATATACCTTTTTGGAAATATACAAATGTTTTTAACATCAGGCCGAAAGCAATCGAAACTTTTAATCTTCATTAAAAAAATTGGTTTTGAAATAATGAAGAAGACTTCATTCCTTATACTGCACATGGTAGATGACCCTTTCATCGATTTTGCTGTCTATTTCAGTTTGTTTGGATAAGATTACTTCATTTTACAGTTATGAAAGACTTCTCCGTGAAACAAACTAACAAATTAAATTTACCATATTTATTCAATATTGTTAAACTCGTATTTTGTATTTTACCTGTTTAAAGTCTTGGACTTAAAAAATTGTCGATGTTAAAAAGCAATAATTTATTTTTGTTCCGTGATGTGCACTTTTATGCCTTCATCCCCTTTTCGAAAGGGAAACATACTTTTTAAGTATTTCCTGTGACATCAAAAAGAATTTTTCATATGGTTATTCTAATCAAATTTGTGGCTTTGTCGATTCATGTAGATGTATAACAATAAGGTGTTATGTCACGTACCATCATGGCATCTTTCTGTTTTTTAAGCTTAGCTTATACCCTTTGATGTTTAGATACAATAGAGCATTTTTTTAGCTTCGTGTGACCTTTGACCTCAATGAAAGCATGATTGCTCGGGACACATATTATGGGCTTTTGACGTAGACTTGTTATCCTATCACTTATAGGTACATGTATATCACTATTACCATCGTTCTTTTCTTTTTCTGTTTCTGTGGTAGTTCCGTATAGGGTAATAACTAATATGTGCTTAAACCTACGCATATATCTTTGGTGAGAAGGTGTATTCACATGAAGCGACCTCAATGTGACCTTGAATTTTGACCTTTTCTTGACGGCCGATATTGAGTATCCGTATAATAGACGGATTTTTTTCTGTAAAGATATGGAGTAAACAATAAATCAGACTGTCTGCTTTATCTGCGAAATTGTGATTCCATGAAACCTTCCCTTTACTATGAAATAACTAAGACCGGATTGGAAAATTGACGATGCGGAGGGTTTCTTTAAACAGACATAAACTGCTTACCCTTCCGGACCACATGATTACACCCGGAACCGTTTTGTTCATAGTTTTGTGTTTTTAGTTTCATTTGAATAAATGTCATCCGTCTTGTTCGTGTTCTCGAGAAATCAGTTCTGTCGACTTTCCCCTTTTTTCTGGTCGTTCAGTTTTCTTTCGCTTCCTCCTATATGTTGTTGCAATTGATTTGTGAAAATCTTTTTTGTTCGTATAATTTGCGCGTTGTTTAAGACTAAATTAGATTAAACTAATAGAAATAATATATGTTAAAGTATTATTATTTACACTTAATCTAGATAAAAGATTATTTAATAGATAAAGTATAAAAACAGGTTCCAGATTTTCATTAAAATTTCTATAATTGATAATGAAAGTATAAAAATTATTTTTATACCTTTTTACAACAGTATCAACTTTACCTTTTACCTTTATTCTATTACAGATATTTTAACAAAACCAATTTTAGTCGTCATATGATAAATTCGTAGTAAATTGAGAGCTGGTGTTGATTTACGTCTTAAACAATTGTTAAGTTTCTCATATTTATATAACACGAGATGCCATCAAACAGAGAATGTCCGCCTTTGTAATACTGTTTTGTAAAATAATCGTGACGAAAGAAAAGATGGATGTAATACCAAACTGAATAATATTGGTGAAGGGAAGCGATAAGTTTATTTATATCTGTACCGACAAATTCCAGTTTTAATGTCATGACTTCAATATTTTATTTGGTTTTTTTTTTTTTTTCTTACGTTTAATACGTATTACAACACTGGACTTACGGAACGCTTGTCTTTCTTTCAGTGTGTGTAAATATTTTAGACGGTTGGCATTAGGGTGATGTTTTGCATCGCACATTCATAAATTCATAATGGATTCATACTGCCATATATAATCTTGTCATTTAAAAAAATTGTACTTCGTATTGCATTGCCATTGAAAAAGCCAAACGGCAAAGATGATTGTTTTAAAATGATATGAAAAAAACAGCGCGCTTGTTTTCATAACCATTAACACAGGACTCCGCTATTGTGACTGAATATCTGAAAGTGACAGTGTCTCCAAAATATAAAAAATAGTATTCTTTAGGTGAAAATATAATTCTAGTTTTCCTTAAAAAACCTCAATATAAGTGTTGACTTTCATAATAACCACGTTTTCTTTGAAGCTGGTATAATGAAAGCACAAAGTCTACAGAGAAAGAAAAACAAACAGATGCCTTAGTATCAGTTCGACAGTATTATGCATTTATTATAAACGGGGTAAGTACATGCATCTATTAAATGTTCAGTAAAAGAAATTCGAAGATACAAACGGGGCAGACAGAATGTCATATGTTAAGTAAGACATATGTCGACTAACCCTTATTTAACACTGGAAATCGCAGCGGTCTCTAGGGTTCGATCCACAGAGCTGACCCAGCGCGAACCCCAGGTGGTGGATAGGGGAGTTGTCAGGTTATAATACGGAAAGCCTGGCCGTGGACCATAGTGGGTGACGTGTTAGGAGAGTGTCACGCTCCTTCACGTAAAAAAACATTTTGTAGTTTTCGAAAAAGAGAAGGCTAATGCCGCTACAAAAGGCTAAATATTCCGTTCCTACCCATCACTCCCTTTTCCAGTGGCAGTCAAAAACCGTTGCCCTGTTGTGTCCCATCCCATCCCCCTTTTCGATATTGATAATTGTTGAACTTGTTCTCGTCCTGATTATGCATGAGATATTTGCCACTGCACGTTAAGCAACCAACAATCAATCAAACCCTTATTTAACTCAATGAAAAGTAAACCAGAATGCACTAAACAGGATATATATATATACAGTCCGACAAAAGTTAAGCGCCACCCTATATTTTTTCTAATAATAATTTTCATTTAACACCTATGTAAAAATGGAAATAGAATTAAATTTATACCAAGACACTTTTATGTATTAGTGTACAGGCTAAACTTTAGGTTGCAATTTGGGTGAATTAGCAAGTCATATGATTGGTTAATTCTTAAAACAAAAAGGGGGATAATTTGACAAGTTCAGAATGCCGAAAAAAGTTTGATCGAGGAATCAATTTTTCACAATTTAAGAAACCGTAGTTGTCATAAGAATTTTAGAAATTTTAAATGAATATATGGGGCAGCTTTATCACACAAATTTACGCCTATAACCACCACGATTTCTCTCAAGTTCCCGTACCCGCCTCCTCATTTCAAGAACCAGCCGGTCTTGTGGAAATCTCCGCCATTCCTCGACTATGGCGTTGGTCATCTCGTCAATATTGCGACAACGTGGAAAGCTGGTTCAATTTACGACCAATAAATTCCCAAAAGTGTTAAATTCGGTTCATGTCCGGGGACATTGCAGGCCACTCGAAAGTATCAATCAACTCTTGCTGTAAAAATTAGCATACTCACCGAGCCCGGTGTGGCCTGGCATTATCGTGCATGAAGATGGGTCTGTTGGCCAGGCGGTGGTTGTCGAAATGTGGCACCATATGCGCATCATTGTGGTAACGGTAACCAGCGCCATTGAGATTACCTTGAAGAACGTGCAAGGGTAGTTTATAATTGAAAGAAAAGCACCACCGTACGGTGACACCACCCCCACCAAAGGCTGTTGTACCCATGAAGTTTTCATCGCGATATGCGGTGTTTTTGTGCCGCCAGACCCGAACTCGACCGTCCACAGGACGCAAGAGGAACCGACTCTCGTCGGACCAATGAACACGTCTCCAGTTTCGTATATTCCACTG
>JAULBM010011476.1:0-11663 GCA_032357055.1 Geukensia granosissima
TCGTGAGGGTCTATCAATTCAATCGATTGTTCTGTCAAATTAACAGGAATATCACGTCACCTGAATCGGCAGATCGGGTCAACTCAATCAATTCTGTGTCTCCTTAATGCACGGGCTCGATCGTTACGATCGTGTTCAAACGATACGATCGTACATGAATTGACAGATAGGATCAACTCAATCAATTATGTGACTCGTTATTGCAAGGGCACGATCGTTACGATCGTGTTCAATCCATACGATCGTACCTGAATCGACAGATCGGGTCAACTCAATCAATTATGTGACTCGTCAATGCACGGGCACGATCGTTACGATCGTGTTCGATCGATACGATCGTACCTTAATCGACAGATCGGATCAACACAATCAATTCTGTGTCTCTTTAATGCACGGACACGATAGTTACGATCGTGTTCAATCGATACGATCGTACCTGAATCGATAGATTGGATCAACTCAATCAATTCGGTGTCTCATTAATGCACGGACACGATCGTTACGATCGTGTTCAATCGATACGATCCTACCTGAATCGACAAATCGGATCAACTCAATCAATTCTGTGTCTCATTATTGCAAGGGCACGATCGTTACGATCGTGTTCGATCGATACGATCGTACCTGAATCGACAGATCGGATCAACTCATTCAATTCTATGTCTCGTTTATGCACCGGCTCGATCGTTACGATCGTGTTCAATCGATACGATTGTACTTGAATCGACAGATCGGATCAACTCAATCAATTTTATGTCACATTTATGCACGAAACGATCGTTACGATCGTGTTCAATAGATACGATCGTACCTGAATCGACAGATCGTATCAACTCAATCAATTATGTGACTCGTAATTGCAAGGGCACGATCGTTACGATCGTGTTCAATCGATACGATCGTACCTGAATCGACAGATTGGGTCAACTCAATCAATTCTGTGTCTCATTAATGCACGGGCTCGATCGTTAAGATCGTGTTCAATCGATACGATCGTACTAGAATCGACAGAACGGGTTACGATCGTGTTCGATCGATACGATAGTTCTTGAATCGACAGATTGGGTCAACTCAATCAATTCTATGTTTCATTTAAGAAATAATTCATTGTCATCTCAATTTATCAGTGTTTTATCACGAGTTGGCCCTTTATGCCGATTATTTTGCCACGAGCGATAGCGAGTGGTAAAATATTGGAATAAAGGGCCAATCCGTGGTAAAACTAAGATAAATTGAGATGCCAATGAATTATTTCGATTCTAACATGACAGTTACAGCGATAAATCTAACTGAAGTCGTCTATGTATTTGTTGATGAGACCGCCATTTTCCATCATGATTTTGTTTATAAAGTTATCAAATCGGTCGTCGAAAGCTCTATGACGTTGTCGAATGAGCCGTCTTTTATTTGTGACGTTACGCTTAATTTCAATAGAATTGTGAGTAATTTACCACGGGTTTGGTCACAAAGCGTTTAAAGAACGTCAAGTTAGAATTATGCTTTGGCTCAATCGTTACGATCGTATAGCTATCGTTAGACATCAATATTCATTCTTAAGTAATCTTGGTCGTTCGTGAGTTTTAACGAATATTTAGAAACATGCTCCCAAAGGACAAGGTAGGATAAGGGCCAATTTTGGCCCCTTCTATAAATCTCTTCATATTTCCTTTGAGTTAAAGTGTACACTGCGGGGTTGACGAATAAAAACATTTTACCTTGCTATCTCTACGTAATGGTTGCCTAGCAACCAAAACAAATATACCCGCTTCAGATACATAAGATATATATATATAATTGCTAAACAAGTACTCTACGTCGTAAAACAAATCGTCTAACGACTTTTTTTTCAAAAAGTAATGGTGAGCGCGTACGTAGACCACAAAATTGAAACAAGATTTAAATACATCTTATTATTTTTTGTACTTATCAAAATTCCTTTCCTTGGTCTACGTACGCGCTCATTATGAAATCTGAGATGGAAGTGACCTTATTTGCAAGAATATGGCTGTTTTCGGGATTTTCAACCAATTTAATAGCCTATATCTCTAAAAATAAACGGGCTATAATAGAAAAAAAATACCGGCGTATCCAGTAGCGATTTCTGCCTCAATCAGAAGGGTAAATTTCGTGACACGCGCAAATTTTCTTTTCGGTAAAAACAGGGGGCCAGGAACGGCTCTTATCATACTTTGTCCTTTCGCAAGGAATTGAAATTCTTAATCCAATCGCAAATATTTCGTATGCATTCTTAAGCCAGTCGTATTGATGGCAAGCAAATCGCATTGCATGATGGCAAACCATTTGCATTGATCGTAATGCGTTCCTTATATGATCGCACGGTTCTTTTCTTTTTCCATTCAAAATAAGGATGTTTGAGTATAATTATAAAAAATCGCAACGCATGCGTTATTATTCGTTTTATTCTAATTAACATTCGACAGAATTCGTTAGATTCGCAACGATCATTGCAAGCATTCGTAAGGGTCGCAAATGCATTTGTATCATTCGGAAATTAATCTTTAGAAATTCTTGAATGTTTTTGCAAATAATAATAAGGTTCGTATGTAGTTCGTTACACTCGCAAAATATACTTGTAAAGATTCGTAAGACAGTTGTAAGCTATCTTATACCCCATTCACACTCACGGATTTTTTTTTACGATTCCTTACGGATCAGGCGGGTGTTCTGCAGGAAGCAGAGACTGCTTACTCTTCCGGAGCACTTGAGTTTCCCCCCGGTCTTTAGTGGGGTCCATGTTGTTCATTTGTTTTTTTATTTTAAGTGTTATGTTTGTGTCGTTTTAGTCGTGTCCTCGTTGTTCTCCGGAGTTTGTCAGTACCTTCCATTTTTCTCTTTCCACTGAATATCCCCTTGGTATTTCTTGACCTTTCTTATAATTAACATGTCAAAAAAATCATTTAAATGTTAATATTTTACCTAATTTTATTTTACCATATAAGGAAACTTGGTTAAAGGAGATTCTCATACAGAAGGGATATGTGGGCTCACTATTTTATCATTTGGATGAAATAATGCAAATTATGAATTACTATTTGCATCAATTCTGCACATACTCATATTAAAAACCAGAGGTTCCCAGAAGCCTGTAATCGCTCACCTGGCAAACTTGGAAAACTTTTGTAAAACTTTGCAATAAGTTAATATTCACGATGAAAATGTGGAATTCCCATAGGGTCAAATGTTAAACTAAGTTTCGTCAAGGCGGCCATTTTGAATTTATGATCGAAAAACGATTCACAAGTTGATTACAGGACAATCTAACAATCATTTCTGCTAAGAAACAATTCGATTCACTGTGTAGTTTCAGACAAAAAGATGTTTGAAATTTCAACCAATCAGAACACATCGGCGCCAATTTCACAAATCTCATAAAGGGCCAACTGACTAACACTTCTGCTAAGTTTGGTTTGAAATCTGTTTAGTAATTTAAGATAAGAAGATAAAAATGTGAAATTTCAATATGGTCCTATGCTAAACTAAGTTTCTTCACGGCGGCCATTTGGCCCTTTGGGCCAGGTGAGCTAAAAATGGAACATGGTAAACCTGGTCTCAATCTTAATAAAATTATCTTTGCTAAAACAGTAAGATATCTATATGTAAAAAATAAATTTTTACCACAGTTATATATTATTAATACGGAAATTTTTACTATGCCGTACTCGTGTTTCATGGAATTACCTCTCATCATCGGCATTAAAACCAAAACATAGGAAGACCGATATCCAAACATAGTAAATGGAAGCATTCGAATCAAAATAAACCGAAATAAGTAGCCAAATCTATTTATATTCATAACACTTGATGCAATATACACATGTATATTGTGAGAATAACTGAGAAATGAAATAAGAATAAGAAATGTTTTTTTCTATTAGGTTTTGACTTTCTGGTTCTCATCATATGTAAGTCTGTCCAGTGAAGACCCTCCGTTGTTTTCTTTATTCTCTTTATCTGAAAAATATTGATATTAGTTGAACTATAAAAATACGAATAAAAACTGTAACATTAATAATTTTAAAGATATGTGTTATATTTTACAAAATATCAAATGTAAGGTACGCATAAGGATTGATTTATTCACATTTTTTAAAGACAGGGCTGAGAGCCAATGCTGGTGATAGAGAATCTATACCAGTGCCAATGCAGAAACAGTCAGTTTGTAACACTTTTATTAAATAAACTGAGAGGGTCGTATGACAGGGCCGTATGAACACAGTTTGTGGCCGTGTGGAAATATGGATTTTGTTACTAATTACCCCGGCCAATACAGATTTTGTTACTTATTGCCCCGGCCTGCATATTCGTATAATTAATATGGGAAGAAAAAATATAACTGTAAAGATCAGGCCGTTTTTTTTAAATATTAAGGCAGTTTTTACACATTATTTAATAATTAATAAATTTCCAATGCATTTATGTTGCTGCTAATTACCTTTAGATCCAATGACATATTTCTCGGTGTCCACTTTAACTTTTTTGAGAATCTCTTTAGCATTGTCTGGCAATTCATCATATTTCCTCTTTCGGAAACATACAGATGAGGATTTATTAAGGGAATGAACCTTAGTTTCTGTCGTTCCAAATCCTAATGAGCAAACCTGGAAGAAAGCAAATTATAAAATAAGTACTCGTGGATTCTTTTTTACGAACCCACTCTTTTCCATTGTATTTCTTACTTAAACCATTGTTGGGACAATCATTAATCAGACACCTTTGTTCTTGATTAGATATTACGTGTTCAATGATCAATCATTCATTTATTCATTAAAAGGTGAAAATGTAGTAATGTTTTAGAATTTATTTTGCCTTATTAAACCTTTTATAGATCATAAATTGTCGATCATTTACTAATACCCATAGTTACTGACTTAAAAGGCCCATTTTAAAAGTATTTGATTATTTTCTTTAATCTGATTTTTCTTTAAGCACAAGTTGGTATTAAACCGACATATAAAATATGTCCCTTTTTGAATTTGCAACTTTTAACTCTAAAATGACTT
The DNA here is from genome assembly GCA_032357055.1 of Geukensia granosissima. NCBI lineage: Eukaryota > Metazoa > Mollusca > Bivalvia > Mytilida > Mytilidae > Geukensia > Geukensia granosissima. The sequence continues at coordinate 5,022 of JAULBM010011476.1, forward strand.
TCTTGTTTAATAATACATGGTAAAATAAAAAAAACTTAATAAAATAAAGAAAAAAATTGGCAATAAAAGCGAGGACCGTACTGACATCCACAAATACACTTGACTCTGAATAACAATACACTTGCATGAAACCTGACGACCAAGGATTGATAGTATATAGAGGAGCGGCGAAGAAGGCATTTTTAAAAATTTAATATACAGGAAAACCTCATGGAATATTATTAGCTCGTAGGAAAGCTCTAAGCATGTGCTTTTAGAAAATGTTTGTCTGCCAGGTCAAAAGAGGTGCAAAAATAGCGTATTTTGGGCAAAAGACCACCACTCTATTGAAGTATATGTATGTACAATATGTATACGAGCACACCTTAAAAGTCAAACACTCCAAAATGTATAATTATGTTTTTCAACGAATAAAACACATGAAATTAATCACATATCATACTAAAAAAATATTATACTCCATTGTGGAATGCGTCAATTAATTTCATGTGAATTTGATATAATTTGTGCATAAAAATAACAAAATTAGATCAGTATCGGGAAGATATGACATATTTCCGGGACATTTTTTACTGCAATTTACACTTTTAACCTCAAATTTCTTTAATATCAATATATTATGCTATACATTTTACATGTTTTTGAATGCGTCCTAATTCGAGTTCTGATACTACAGTGCTATAACATGTATCAAATTGTATTTGTAGACGTAAATAACGAAAATTAACAATATTTCAGTTGTACATTTGCATTTGTTTAAGACCACTCACGAATTAAACCTGCACATCTATACAACATTTTATAGCTGAGTATACCATTTAAATGATTGTACATTTAACTGGTATATAAATCAGATTTTTATATCAATCAGAATTGTAGATTTCTGACTTTTAGTTGTAATAGGATGCGTCTTCTATTTAGGGTACCCCCTAAAAACTAAATTTTTCACAATGTTTGCACCACATTTGTAATGGAAGACAAACATTTTTAAAATATATATTGATTCATATAAAAGATAAGCATGTAAAATTTCATGAGGTCTTTCGGTATATTAAACTCGTTAATTAGACGACTTTTTCTCAATTGGCCGCTCCTCTAATAATATGATAGATATTTAAACATATAAATATATTATCAAGGTAATCAATGACAGTTTAAATAGGTAAAGATTGCAACAATCTATTGTCCTGGTAATGGTCGTGGGGTTGGCGAGTTCATACACCGATGAACGCCTAAAAACAATGTTATTTCTTATAATTCCACACTTCGTCATAAAAGATCAACTTTGAAGCTAATATTGTATGAATTTCTGACGCGTTAAGACTAACATCGTTCATCCAAAAATGAACCAAAACCGGTGGCCAATCAAAATTAGTGTTACAATCAATATTGGATGTATATACATATCTATAAATTTTTCCAATATATACAAGTATCATGTACATTTCGTGTATCTGCAAGGTTGGATTTGACACAAATCAAAATACGCTTGAAATGTTGGGTTTACAATAATAAAGAAATTAAAGAATACAAACCAAAAAGTGGAAGGAAGTATTTCCATTAATGTATAGATTTTTGATAAGCAAAGTAAGTTGAGAAGAAAAAGATCATGACCAGTTATGTTGAAAGTTTTTAGAACAAAAAATGTTCACAGATTGAGAGCAAAATGAATGCGAGTTTTAAGTTATAAATGTTTTAAATTACATTAAGTTACCTCTTTAACGAATTTTTCTGCCGCCCATGCTGGAAACCGATTATTGTTGTCTCCCCTCTGCTCCTTTGGGACAGGCGGAAACAGAGCATTTCTACATGCCATAGAAGTGGTGAGATCGGTGTCCTGGCTAGTGTGCTCTAGCAGTCTTTTCAGTTTTTGAGAAGAATCTCTCAGTATTTGTGGTTCGTAATTGTCTGAAAAATATGTGTGATAACCAATATAAAAATGGGAGATATGATGTAATTGTTCATGAGACAACCATCCACTAGGTGACTGACAAATTTGAACTAATTATTACAAAATAACGCCATCTGTTCAAAAGGTTTGATTTCTTCATTTTGCGTGTGATTAGTTGAATTCTCTTATTGTTGACTCTCCGTTAGGTTTTTATAGTATGTATTTGCCCTTTGTTTGCTTTAATTTTACCTTTTACCTTGATGTGAGTGAGGGTTTGGTACATTCAAACTACTGTCAGCACGGCTTACTTAAGTTTTTTTTCTGGAAATTTAGTTTGCTGGCGACGTGCTAGCGGAGACAGTAACTGGGTATTTGCCATCAAATCAAAATTGATGCCGATTGATCAAATCTTCAAATACAATACTGTTAACCCCATTCTAACACAACTGAACAAAATAACGTTCAATTTGAATATTTTGAAAATGCGGAATTATCTCTGACAGCATCAATCGTGGAATTGATGCCATGAAAATTTCGACGTCATCCAATCAAAATCGGCGTAATAAACAGTGTTGCATTAGAATACAAAATACTATCATTGTGTAAATGTTGAATAAGAAAATTAATATAAATTATACCAGATTAAGTTTCTTCCATTGTGAGGTCTTCACATGTATCACAGGGTGGCAACATTGCAAACTTTGTATCAATAAAATACTTCATTAGGTTGATGACTTTTGTTGCGGTGACATGTGATATATTGGTAATCCAAGTGAAATTGTCTAAATCCAAATTGTCTGTAAAATATCAAAGTAATGGTTTTTTTCGCAAATGGTAATATCGTATGTACCCTCATTTAAAGAAAGACACAAATAAAATAGTATAAACTTAATAAAAGGCATTGAGGAAATAAAGCAATTATTTTTCTAGTACTGGAGTCGAATCATAGTGTAGTTGTTAAATTAGAATGAATTTAACTATATCGAATCCAATTTGAGATATTAATATGAACATTGAAATATATATCATTTTAGAACAACTCTTATAGGAACTATATATTGTAATTATGGCGACAACAAATTGCATTTTTTTTCGTTATAACAGTTGATATAATACTAAGTTATGATAAAAGATTAGATATTTTTTCAGAAAAAAAATAAGAGGTCTCTCCTTCGTCTTTAAATGCATGTTAACATTTTTTGTTAAAAAAAGATATCTTTAATTTTTGCTAAGGACCAACTAATTATGTTCGGGAAAGACCTTGAAAAATATTAATTTATAGTTCCAATTATGTTTGTTACGTTAATTTTGAATGGTCATTGGCTTTTGTTCATTTTTGGATGAACGATGTTAGTGTATGAATAAATGACGCGTTAAAATAGTCCGTTTATTTGAATGGAATATCATGCTTCAAAAGTTGAACTATTGTGTAATTTAAGGAATTATAAGAAATAAACGCTGTTTCATCGGTTCATCGGTGTATGAACGAGACCAACTCACTCACAAACTAAATGAAGCTTGAAGGGCTTCATGTAAAGTTTAATATTCCTATAGTAAACTGTTTGTTATTATTATGGCAATACCGTGTATTATTTCACTTGATTTGAATGTAAACATATGTTTTTGTTAAAACTTCAATACCGATAAGAACATAACAGAATGTCAAGAGGCACATGTTCTGCTATGTTATACCTTGTATAACTGTAGAAGCATTATCTATAGCCGTGATGATACCAGAAAGTCTAATAACATAGCCAAGACTCTTAGATAAAACTCCTCTCCGATTATCATCTTCACCGTGTAATTTTTTTTTCTCTAAGTAGTATCCATCATGGAAATGATTGAAGACAACCCTAGCTTCCTCGTCAAAACAGTAGGATATGCCATTGTCGTGTTTTTCATCAATGACTGCAAATATCTTATCCAAGCCAGATTTGTACATGTCCGGCACCGGGACTTTATACATAGATGAAGTGAATATCACTTCCTTTGGGCAGGATATCAGATATCTATTAAAAGTTCAAATACAAATACATGTATAGGAAAAATGGCAGGTACGATCTGTGTCAATTGGTTTATCTTTCTTGATACTAGTTCTGCACATTTAAAAAATATCAAAGTGATAAACTGGATTGCTTAGCAAATACATGTACATGTGTGTATTTAAGAAATAACAATGATAATTTATTCGACATGTCTGAAGCGTATAGATATATAATATTGATATGTATGCTTCAATTTAGGGTATCAATATGTTGTTCCATTGTATTGATCTGGAAAGCATGTACGCACCTGTCATTGAAACCGTCACAGTCGTCTTTTTTCATCATTTCAGTCAGTATTAGTGGTTATATCATGCCAGAATGATTGAAATAGGTTCTTGGCAGGTGACTGTATCCAGAATTTTCGAAGTTTCGGTCCCATGAAGAGCCTCCATTTAGATTTAGAAATTGTTTTCTATCCACCAGACTTCCTCCTGGTTTGTATATGTCCAGTGATTGGCGCAACACTTTGATTTCCTCATATATACCTATTATTTGAAAAGATAATAATAACAATAATAATAATAATATATACAGCAGTAATCAAAGTGTGGAAGGATGTAAGTATTTTGAAACAATAATCTCATCTTTTAATCTAAGTATTTCTTAATTCTTCCAAGAATTGAATTTATTGAATATATATTTTTTTCTATTCCTCTGACAGAAATAGTGTTCTTTCCTCAGCAAAAGATCTGTACTATGTTCATGATAGCAAAAAGGCAAATCATTGATAAATATATAAAATAATACAGGCCCTAGAACAGATATTTTAGGAACACCAGATTTTAAAGGTGCAATGTCTAAATATATTCGTTATTAAGAAAACGTGTTCGCTGAAACAAATATTTGTTTTGCGAACAAACAAGAGGTCCTTCCCTTGTTATTAGAATCCCTTTAGCAATATAATTTGAAAAAAATATCTTTGGTAAAGGAAATATGTAGGTTTCATATTGTAGAACATATTAAGTTGAGCAGATTCCGAAATTAATATTTCTCTATCTTTCTTTGCAAAGTTATTTCTTTAGAAACACGAAAAGGAAGTTTGGACTCAGTCGCCGTAACAGGTGGTAAAATAAATTTGGACCCAATATACCGTATAGTTTTTGAACAGATCATATAAAATAGTAGGCAGAAGAAAACAAATACGACTTCCTTTTAAAGCTATAGCACATGTCCTGGACCTCTCATTGTTGTTGCTTTTGAATTTTTAAAACTCTAATTTCCTTGTAATATTTTTTTTACCTATTAGATTTTGTTGAATTCTTTAACAATGTTTTATGAGCAGGGTTTTATATATATATATTTTCTGAACCATTATATTGTAAATGCATGTCATTTACATTTTCACAATTGTTATGCATAAATGTAATGGATCCATTTAGCAAAAAAAATTAAATAATAGTGAACTGGAGTGTTAAGATTTGAGCAAACATGATGAAACCATACTGTGGTGTGTTTTTATGAAACATTACTAAAATATCTCATCACATCAAAGCTGAGATTTAAATGCCATAATATTGAACCTATTAGCTGTTAACATAAATCATTTAAGAAGCTGAAACTCAAATTTTCTTGTCAGCTTTTGTTAAGTACTGAATTGTATATAGTTATGGTTTTCACCAAATTTATAATTTTTATAATTTCAGATAATGGCAGGATCATCATTAACCAATATAAAGACCCCTTGAAGATATGATAAACATTTAAAAAAGAATATATAAAGTTTATGTAGAAATAAATTAATTTGAATTTTGACAATTATACACATTTTCATCTACCATACTTTCTTTTTTATTTTAATATCTCTTATTTTTATTTAATTTTGTTCATTTCTCTATGCAATATATATTTTTTTACTTTCAATTTATACTTATATTACATTTTTTTTTATTAAATTAATTTTCATTAATTTTCTTTTTACTATCACTATTTTTTTAAAAGCTATATTTTTGTAGATTAAACCTGTTAAATATTTAAAATATCCAAACATTTCCTGATTTTTTAGATGATGCTCTTCACGTCCATGCGATGTTTAAGCTCTGTGTTATAAGTTCCCATTTGTGTGAATGCTAGTCATTCTGTGCTTGGGGAAAGACGGCGTTGTGCCCAAAGCCCCCATATGTGTGAATGCTTGTCTTTCTGTGCTGTCCGGAGAAAGACGGCATTGTGCCCTCATATGTGTGAATGCTAGTCCTTCTGTGCTGTCCGGGGAAAGACGGCATTGTGTCCTAAGTACCCATATGTGTGAATGCTTGATTGATTGATTGCTGTTTAACGTCCAGTGGCAAATATTTCAGGTTTATTCAGGACGGAAACAAGTTAGCAAACAATACATCAATATGTAACAAAGGGACCGGTAGGGGAGGGACTTTTAGACTGCCACTAAAAATTGCGGGTTGGATAGGGGCGGAATATTTAGCCTTGTAACTGGCCGCCTACGGACCACTGAAAAAGAGCATTTCCTAAACACGGGGCGTATTTAACGTCTCCCTCTTACCGGAATTGTGAATTTCTACATCCCCACAATCAGGGACGCCCCTTTTAGAGGACTAGTGCCTCAAGGACGGAGGTACCAAGTGCCTATTCTTTCCCCGGCACAACCTTTGAGAAGGGAATTCCAGTATTTATACATCCCGCTCGAACTAACTGACGCCCCTTAAGCAGGGGTTCTACCTGCAGGCGGAGAAACCGAACGGCCTATTTCTATAC
>JAULBM010011487.1:0-11661 GCA_032357055.1 Geukensia granosissima
TGACAGCAAGGGCGGGTTAAAAACAAAACTTTACGACAAGAGAGACGACTTTGATTTTCCGATTGTAAACTTTCCGTGCATGTCTAGCAACATTCCAGCCGCACCTGCATATGGAGTGTATATCTCTCAATTGATACGCTACTCCAGGGGTTGTGCTTCCTATCGGGATTTTATTGATAGAGGGTTGCAGCTGACAAGAAAGCTACTGAGCCAAAGGTTTCTCAGGGAAAGATTAGAGTCATCACTCCGGAAGTTTTACGGTCGCGATCGTGATTTGGTTGACCGGTACGAAATATCCAATTCACAGATGACAATGGTTATCTTACAACTGTCATGAACACAAATCCGTTCCTATACCAGATGTGACTTTCATTGATTGTAACTATACACCGGCTGCGACTACCGAGTAACATGACGGGTGCCACTATTGGAGCAGGAGTTGCTTACTCTTCCGGAGCACCTGAGCTCACCCTGGTTTTTTTAGGGTTCGTGTTACTCTAGCTTTAGTTTTCAGTGTAGTGTTGTGTGTTCTATGTTTGACTTTCATTTCATTTTGTTGGCCATGGTCTTGTCTGTCTTCCGACTTAACGATTTCAGTCTACCCCTTTGGTATCTTCAAATTCTTTTTCATATATCGGTATATCCTGGCCGGGTGAATGTTAATATACCACGTTCACTAACTAATGGTATAATCACACTTAAACAGTTGTTTGCCATCTGTTTGTGTTTTAGTTTAACAAACTGAGACTGGTATATCCATGTTAAATGTTTGAATTTAACACAAGAAGAGGGTTTTTAAACATATGTTTTGTTTACGATCATTTCAATTTAAGAACATATACAAAGAATATCAGATAACTGGTACTAAATCGGCTATAAATACACTGATAGCAAAGGGATTAACCAGTTCGCGATGCGAAAATAGAATGAAATAAAAAATAGAGATTTCAATATCTATTGTATATAGCAATGGTCCAGTAATTTTATGAGAATATATAGCAACCCTGTGTCCGCAAAATCTGTTTAATATGTATTAGCAACAGTTTTTAGCTTTAACTTGACAAGTAAACTCCAAAGTCAACAGAATCAAACTTACTGCCTAATCACCGTAGGATGATTACATTGGGAAAGTTGAAACCATCTTATTTGTCGTTGACCTTAAAATATACAAAATTAAAGTTTATAAATGTTGCAAACATATCGTAAATTTTGATATGCCATACATTTATGTACATTTCAAAGAATAAATAGTTATCTTTTTTGGTCTATTTTCTAGGGTTAATGTTAAGTATGAAACAGACTGATAATGTCATAAGTTAAATCCGGTACAAATTGAGATGAGAAAGCTAGTTGAAATATCCACCACATACATGTATTAGTGAACATTTGAAAGATTGTTCTTGAAGAGAACAGTTTCTTTTTAAGACAGAGGCTGTGATTTAATCAGAATTCTTGCTTTAAGTTTAGTTGAGAAAAAAATCAGACCCGATATTTTTACCTTTGAAAATAAAGACACACATACAAACAAATCATTCCTTCCCTGAAAGTCAAATAGTCGCGGTCCAATTTGAAGCTAGATTTGTAACTGGGATTCCCAAAAATGACAAATGCAGAGATTGAGCTTTTAAAGTGGCAGTGTATACAGTTTTGTGTGAACGTGTTTAAACACATAACATGTTCCATATGTATTATTGAATTTCTTTCAAGAACATATATTTATCTTATGTTTTTTTTAAAATGGCAGCTTTTTATTGGATATCAAACCGGGAATGCGAGTCTATATTCCCGTGTATTTGCTACAGCGGTGTGCAAAAGAATTAAAAAACAATGACGGAGTTCGATTGCGCTTAAAAAGTTGAAGTCCGTTTTTATTCAATATTGAATACTGGCGAAGAAAAAAGACACATTACCTTAAGTCAGTTCTTTTAAATATGACGTACAACCCTAAGTATTACTAAATGGTTGATCAAAATCAGCTTGCACAAATTTCGGTTTGTTTACTCTATGAAAGAGGTTATAGATGAAGTGCATTAAAGCTTTCCGTAATTTCCTATTTATTCAGACGTTGACTAAACATTTCTGGTGAACAAAACGTGATAGTTATTCAGGCTCTAGAGTTGGTATTTAAGGTGACATTCAAGGCTGATGAAGTATAAAATCAATTAGCCGTGAATATCGCTTTATATGCTCTGTCTAGCGCCTGAACAACATATAATGCGAGGCAAACGTGTCATTTCCATTACCATAGTTTCTGTCTGGATAAAAAAATTAAAATCCAGATCTATTATGGATCCCTGTTCAAATACCAATAAAACAATTTTAAAAGTTTTAATATACTGTAGGGTTCTGTTGTTTCTACATAGATTTTTTTATCATAGTGCTCAAATGAAAAGAACAGAATAATCAAACATCCTTTACAAGGGACAGGATCACTGTTTGCTCCTAAAATTGTGCCAAAATTTCAATGTGTTAGACGTGTAGTAATACATAAACTTTATCAATGACGGAACATAGCACGTTACAAATATGTCAATGATTTTACTGTTCAAGTGTCCTTTACTTGTGAGGCAACAGCCTAAACTTTACTATGTTCTAGTTTTCTTCAATTAAGTGCAAAAACTTGACAATTTCAACAGTTTTTAGTACAGAAACTATACAGCCCAGTTAAGTCAAGATATTTCTATATCTTGTGTATAATGTGAAAATATAATATTTAAACATAATAAAGCAAAAAAAAAAATAAAGATGGGAGGCAGATGTCCTCTATATTTCCAGGACACAAAAACTGTCTTTAATGCGCAGCTTTTCTTGAAATTGCTGATAAATTTAACATTTGACAAAATTTGGCACTTAATTTTTTAAATCAATGAAGGCTGATGAGAATAAACATTTTTGATTATGATTAACTATTCATTTAAGTAATCAGGTGATATAAGTTGTCATAATAAACTTTATAATAAAATGTTAATTTTAGGGCCAAATTCAGGCGTTAACGTGCTTCCTCCTTTTTTGACGAAACTTTTGCTTAAGTAACTGTTGTCATTGTACATGATAGTTTTATATTTCGACTTCAGATCATTTTTATTCTGATATAAAAGGAAATATTACTTACTTTGTTTATATTACCACGAAGGCTTTAGCGGGCTAGAAAATTGAAGTCTATCTACCAGAAGCCATACCAGTATACAACACTAAGTAATTTTTGTCATAGGTTTTGTTTTGCTTGATGTCATAGACAAAAGGATAATATCTAGAAAAGAAATTATATAAGACACGCATCTGTCGTATATATGTTTTTCAAAATGATTCTAATTGATTTTCAAATAAAGAAAGATAATGTTATTAGCGAAGCTAGCAAATACTGAGGTACAAATTAAAGTATTTTGGGAAATCTGCATATAGAAACTCATGTTGCTTGTCAATAATCATGTGAAAGAAACACAATTTTAAAGTTTAATGATCTCTATATCTGCATAATTATCAATTAATTTTTTATTCTACGTTTTAAATTGTAAAATGATTTTCTTGCTTTGATAACATGTAAGGCAACATTGATTGATTGATTGATTGATTGTTGTTTAACGTCCAGTGGCATAACCTTTTACAATATTGTTCGTCAGGACGAAAACAAGTTAAACAATAAGTCAATATGTAGACTGTGAGCAAGGGACCGTAAGGGAGGGACTTTTAGACTACCATTGGAAAAATTGCGGGTTGGATAGGGGCGGAAAATTTAACCTTGTAACTAGCCGCCTACTGACCACTCAAAATAAGCTGTTAAAAGGGGTCTTTAACGTGCTTAAGACGTGGCATTTCTTAAAAACGGGGCGTCTTTAACGTCTCCCTCTTGACGGATTGTGAATTTATACATCCCCCACAATCAGGGACGCCCCTTTTAGAGGATCAGTGCCTCCGGGACGGAGAAACCTGGTGCCTACTCTTACCCCGGCAAAACTACCGAGAAGGGGAGTTCAAGTATATACGCCCCTTAAACAGGAGTTCTACCTGCAGGCGGAGAAAACGAACGACCTATTTTTATACCCTGGCCGCCCTCGGGATGGGGGGGGGAACATTGAGACCTCAAAACAAATTTGAAAAGTGATATCGCCTTAAACTGTTATTCAAGACACATTGAAAAAAATATTTTAGTTCAACATTTTGTTTTTTCGACAGTATTCTTTTTCCTATATATGTGTTTTTTTTTTTTCATTACCTTATTCAATATTATTTGTATGAATTGTTTGCACATTATAATTCCTTATAGATGTCTCATTTAAGGGATGATATTTAAAATTTTTAAAAAATGAACGTGACGTAATACAAAAAGACAGGAAAAGTTTAAAAGATTAAAATAGTTAAAATGCATGCTGTACCTATTTGCTGCATCATGAAAATTATCTGAATTTTTGGTTTTGCATCTTTCATCAGAATAAAAATGTTATAACAGTTTATTTGGCGTTTGTAATAGCAACAACATTTAACCCTTTACACAGTAGATAATAAAAATTCATGTATGAAGTCGCCTAAAGTCAAGTTAGGTATTTTGATGAAGTCAATTTCAGGGCGTCAGATCCAATAGAGTTCAGTACTTTGGTAAACATACGATTAAATATATATATCAGTAGTTTAAAACATGATGTGCGCAACTGAAACAAATTGATATAAAAATGCTTTTATTCTAATAAAAACAAAAGGAACTAACGAAATGTGTATTCAATTATGAGAAGTCCATTAGTTCATGACTTCGTGAAATTACTGATAGGACTTTAAACCAGTTAAATGTTATTTCAATTACCATAGTCGTTCCACAAATAATAGGAAATCATTATTGCTTTTTTATTTACAATGAGACTGTATACCATATACAGGAAAATTCATGATATTAAATTTTTAGACAATATATATTAAACGCAGGATAGTTTGTTTTAATGTCAGAGTCTTCTCTTTTGTATCAAAAGATTTCAATCATTTTTGTGTACTGACATATATATTTTTCCCTTCCAGAGTCTGAAGATGTTGTTTATCGTTGTTATAGTCTACGCTGTCACGTGGTTACCAATTCATATATTTACCCTCATTGGGGATAGCAATCCTACGTTTTTCAATCAAAAGTTTGCCCATATGCTGTGGCTTTGTTTCCATTGGCTGGCGTTCAGCAACAGTGCCATGAACCCTCTGATATATTGGTGGATCAACAAATCATTCAGACAAAGATTTAATTTCTTTTGCTATAGAATTTTCTGTGCATGGAAGTATACAAGAATATTTAGAAAGCAAAAATTTACAGTGAGACTTAAAAGTGAACCCCCAACGGTAAATTCCTCGCGACAACGACATATCAACAATGAATCGCCGACCTTTCTACACATTCCGCGAAGAGCACAGAACACGCCGATCAGTCCTGAGAGAAACAGTTATGAATTGACAATCATGCTTTAATATGGTTCTTATAGAACTAAAATGATATAAAAAGTGCCTTTTATAAAAGTTTTCAAAGCCTTTTCAGATTTTTTATGATCAAAACAGTTCAAAGATATGTTTGTATTGGCTTTTTATATGGACACACACAGCCTTACTGAAAACACTTGTAGCTATGAAATTGAATAAAAGCACTATAAAGCTAACTCAAAAAGGCCAACTACAAGGCCTGACAAGTGACTTCAAAGAGCTTCGACTTCAGTATTTTGTCCCCCAGGTTTCCACTTTCGCTTTAATCAAATCGACCCACCCTCAATTTCTCCCTACTTTTTGAATCTTAGTAACAACTCCTTCTCAGTTCTTCTTAATTTCTCGACAACTCAATTTATTGGCTCTTCCTCTTTAGTTAAAAGAAAGAATTCAAAGATACAACAGAAAGAAACATAGGTCATTAGTCAAAAGACAAAAAAGAATATGAACAAGACATACTACTACACTGAAAAGTAAATCTTTAGTAAGATGAACCCTACTTAACAAGGTGGATTTCGGGTGTTGTACCCAACCTGTTCTTCGGTAGTCAAAAATGATTGCTAGTCAAAATCGGTGGTAGTCGCAACTGGTATAGGAATGAATTTGACGTAACAACAGTGGGAAGATATAACTTGTCATTTGAGAAATGCATTTCGTACCATTCATTCAAATAATGATTGCAACAAAAAAAATTTCTGAGTGAGGAATTAAATATTTTCATGAGAAATCCTTGGTTAAGTAGCTTTCTTATCAGAAGCAGACCTTTATTATCAAAATCCTGATAGGACGCAAAAGCCCCGGAGTAGCGTATCAATTAAGAAATATATAGTCCGTTTGCAGGTGCGGCTTAAAAGTTTACATAAAAATTACAAAATCACCACTCTTGTCGTGACATTTTTTCGCCTGTCATTTTCTAGCTGTAAACCTAGGTGAGGAGCAGTCTTCTTGTTTTGTGCAGTATCCCTGATTTTAAGTTCAATAAGCTAGATGCGGTCATCTTAATCACTAAATTAAGAATAAAAGTCAACCTTCATTATTTTCTCTGCATAAAGTTCTGTATATAGCTTCATAAGTATACTGGAATTAATTGGCGAAGATGGAAATGCTGTTGAAGCTAAAGCCATAAAAAATAAAAATATCAAAAATACCTTAATATTTAAAATGTACAAATCTTTATCTGAGATACATAACAAGATCGCTAACTATTAACTCTTCGGCATTTACCTTCTTTTCGAGTGGCTGGTACACAGGTTGTTAATTCACAGGGTGAAGTAAGGTGATAACTTTTCTTAGTACCACGTTTTGTCTTATCTATAACATATTTTAAACAGGCATTTTAAAATTGCAATCTCTCGAGAATAAAAACAGCGTTCAGTATTTTTGTTTAATGGAATGCTTTATAAATGTTGTGTTTCTAGTTCTTCAGGAAAAGGAAAAAATTGTTAAGATATTTATAGGTTTTACCTCTCGCGCGTTATTTTATGAGTAAAAATCAACAGATAAGAGCTATAGGAATTCGAAGATACCAAAGGGGCAGACAGAAATCGTTAAGTCGAGGACAGACAAGACCATGGCCAACAAAATGAAACGAAAGACAAACATAGAACACACAACACTACACTGAAAACTAAAGCTGGAGTAACACGAACCCTACAAAAACCAGGGCGAGTTCAGGTGCTCCGGAAGGGTTAGCTATAGGTATTTAACTGGCCTCCAGAATTGAGCTGATTGAGCTGAACCAGCGTGTACTAAAGTTTGCGGATAGGTGAGGTCTTTATTCGTGGGGGTGGGGTGGCAGGTTATGAAACGGTAAGCCTATATAGACGTGGACTTTAGTGCGTAATGTTAGTTGACGAAGAAAGCAATCCCTGCACTTGAAGTACCCTTTTTGATGATATTGAGAAAAGAAAAGTTGTTACAAAAAAGAAAGTGCCCTTCGCTACACACCCCTGCTATTCTCTGGTGGCAGTAAAAACCAACGCCTTTCTGTGCCACTTTTTGTAGTTTTATTTATGTTAAAATTTTCACGTGTCCAAAATATGGATTAAGTGCCAGTAAATGCTAACAAACTAAAATGAATCAACAATCAATATTTAAATGTTTTAATCCATATTTGTTAAACACAAAGCAGAGTGGCAATTGTTGTCTTTTATTTTTTTGACTTTTTTGCGCCCTTAAGCTCATAAACTGTCTATTTCATTTGTTCCATTTTGTTAATAGGAATTCAGAAGTTCTGATTGACGAATCTTCTTATCTTTGGCCCCTAGCGTGTTTAATGGAGGTAAATCCAAAAAGGCGCTTTAAACACAGTAAAATTTGTTACTGAATATTTATCATAAACTTACATAAATTTAAGATATGGGTCATGTCCAACAGCCATATTCTTTTAGATGCTTGTCTCATAGACAATCATACCACATGTGATTTCTATATGATTATTGTAATAAGTGATTCGTTTATTACGAGTACGGTACAAAGACTGATTCTTGATAAGGTTTGTTTGTTTGTTTGATTGGGGTTTAACGCCACTTTCAACAATATATCAGTCATATCGCGGCGGTCAGTTTAACTGGTGGAGGAAGCCTGAGTACCCGTAGAGAACCACCGACCTTGGGCAGGTAACTAACAAACCTTATCAAGTGCGATGCGAGTTTAACTCAACCCGTTTCTGTATGGTACAAAGTCAGGTGAGAACTTGCGCCGTATAGGTGATAGACTACAGTGATCTGTACAGGTAAGTTTAAATCAACTATCTAGACCACTCGGCCATCCAGGCCCTTCTTGATAAGGAAAAACATCAATAGCTTTGAAGTAAAAAATGTAGATCAAAAAGACATCTTACTGAACTATCTTGTCGGCGTTATGGACGACAATATAATAGCCCTATTGCACTATCTTCCTGCTACGGTTGTCGTGGAAATATTCAATATTCAAATTTCAGGAAAAAAGCAGTAACAGGTTGTACAACTTCTAATGACGACTTTCCTATCAAACAGTGAGAAAACGTTTGTCGAGTTTCAAACAAAAAGAGAAGTTAAGGTAAAATGGTCTTCAACTATAACTGAGGAGTTTCGGCCAATACAGTGATCAACATTTGTTTATTCTGTGTTCTTTACCTGATTGGCTAAGATTAATGATTTCAATTTCGCCTTTGCCCTGTAGGAGAAATGAAATGTAATGTCATTAAAAGACTTCTGTGATTAAGTGGAAAAAATATATATATTTAGCCTTTGGTGAAGCATTCTGACTTGTTAACAAAAACAATAAATTCAGCAACCTGTGAATCTTAAGTCATTTTTTTAACCGCCATTTAAGATTTCTATGGAAAAAAGTCTTATTTTTGCATGCAGCTGTTTTTATTACAACGTGAAGTAAATGTGGTTTTTCGAAGGCTTATTTAGTCCTTTCCAATGAATAATGTCATACTGAAATAAAAACCTTTTGTATAGGCTTGCTAATGGCAAGTTTCGCCAATTATAGAACATATAACGAAAATGGTTATACGTTAATACAAGATCAACAAACGAAAATCTAGACAGGTTTTATATTCACCACAAGTCCGTTGGTTACGACAAAGCTTGTTTTTGATACGTTAAAATGGTTAACGGTCAAAATTGTACATTGTACATTAAAACGATATTTTATAGAATTTATAAGAAAAAGGAAACTTTCAATACACAATCCCATTCTGACAGGATAAAAACAAACATCAACATAAGCCTTCTCATATAGGCTAGTTTCGGTTTATAAATAAATATAAGTGAAAAAGAACTAATTTTTCGTTAGGTTTGTATTCTTTAGTAAAAAAATCACTGAAAGTGAGAATGAGAACTTTGTAGGTTAAAGATACCAAGAAAGACAGACAAACAGACAAGATATTGTCCAACACAAAACAGGAGACAAGCATCAGTAAAAACCTCTTACTGAAAAAACTAAAACTCCAGTTTCTCGAATCTCATTAAAACAGTTATTCAGTCCAATGTATCTTCTATGATATAGAGAGAATGTTTCTTGCACCTGTTTGCATTTTCTGGAAAACATAATCTTTGCTAATCTAATTCATTTTTACCTAATTATCAATTTTGCAATTTAAAATGCACATCATCCCAATCAGATAAAATAGTTCTTGCCAAATCCTTTCGATCTTTGTGTGCGTTCGCTTAATTGGAGGAATTGGTTTTGACATCAATATATATTTAAGAACAGTATATCATTAACAAGTACGAGACGTCATTTTCTTATGTCTTTATACGAGCCTAAATTCGCCATTTTTTTCTACGTGGCGTTAAACAGTAATCAATTAACCAATGTAAATTCTCTTCCAAATCACAGTTCCTTAAGATAGTATCCAAATACGACTAAATTTCCATTGAAGGCAAAATGAAAGATTGGAAAAAAAGCTTTGAAACAAAACATGTTCCTTATCTTGTTTGTCGTGTTTTTCAAAGGACCTTAAATCTTAAACGATAGTTGATACATGAGGACAAATGACACATTTTTGCTTCTCATTGCCATAATTCTAAAATCAAATAAATCGTGATTATTGACAGACTAATGAATCCTTTCATAATGTTGGAACTCAATATTATTTAAATTTGAAACTTTCAGTTGACAACAATTGTCCGATACGTGACCAAACTATAAAAATTATATTTAACCCTAACATGAAAATTGCTATTCTGATGAATAAAAGAGTAGAATACAAATCAGTTTGTTTTTTTAATTGGAGACTGTTATCCTAAGAATTAGGGATTGTATATAGTTATTTTATCAGTGTTTATCAGGTTGATTTATTGAGACTGGTATCCTTAGAATTTGGGATTGTATACCGGCATTTTTATCAGTGTTTATCAGGTTGTTTAATTGGAGACTGTTATACTTAGAATTAGGAATTGTATACCGGTATTTTTATCAGAGTTTATCAGGTTGTTTCATTATGACTGGTATCATAAGAATTAGGGATTGCATACCGGTATTTTTATCAGTGTTTATTATGTTGATTTATTGGGAATGGTATCATTAGAATTTGGGATTGCATACCGGTATTTTTGTCAGTGTTTATCAGATTGTTTTATTGAGACTTGTATCCTTAGAATAAGGGAGTGTATACCGGTATTTTTATCAGTGTTGAATAGATTGTTTAATTGAGACTGGGATCCTTAGAATTTGGGATTGTATACCGGTATTTTTATCAGTGTTTATCAGGTTGTTTTATTGAGACTGGTATCCTTAGAATTAGGGATTGCATACCGGTATTTTAACAGTGTTTATCAGGTTTTTTTATTGGAGACTGGTATCCTCAGAATCAAGGTTGTTACCAGTATTTTTATCAGTGTTTATCAGGTTGTTTCATTATGACTGGTATCATAAGAATTAGGGATTGTATACTGGTATTTTTCTCACTGTTTATCAGATTTTTTTTTGAGACTGGTATCCTTAGAATAAGGGATTGTTTACCGGTATTTTTATCAGCGTTTATCAGGATGTTTTATTCAGACTGTTATCCTTAGAATTAGGGATTGTAAACCGGTTTTTAATCAGTGTTTATCAGGTTGATTTGTTGGAGACTGTTATCCTTAGAATTAGGGATTGTATACTGGTATTTTATCAGTGTTTATCAGGTTGTTTTATTGGTGACTGGTATCCTTTGAATCAAGGATTGTATACTGGTATTTTTATCAGTGTTTATCAGGTTGTTTCAGTATGACTAGTATCCTTAGAATCAAGGATTGTTTACCGGTATTTTTATCAGTGTTTATCAGGTTGTATCCTTATGACTGGTATCATAAGAATGAGGGATTGTATAACGTTATTTTTATCAGTGTTTATCAGATTGTTTTAATGAGACTGGTATCTTTAGAATAAGGGAATGTATACCGGTATTTTATCAGTGTTTTTCAGGTTGTTTTATTTGAGACTGGTATCCTTAGAATTAGAGATTGTATACCGGTATTTTTATCAGTGTTTATCAGGTTGTTTTTTTTGAGACTGGTATCCTTAGAATTAGGGATTGCACACCGGTATTTTATCGGTGTTTATCAGGTCGTTTTATTGGAGATTCGTTTCCTTAGAATAAGGGATTGTATACCGGTATTTTTATCAGTGTTTTTCAGGTTGTTTTATTGGAGACTCGTATCCTTAGAATTAGGGATTGTTTACCGATATCTTTTGTTAGTGTTTATCAGGATGTTTTATTATCATTGATTTATAACT
>JAULBM010011497.1:0-11661 GCA_032357055.1 Geukensia granosissima
CCCGCAATTTTTCCAGTGGCAGTCTAAAAGTCCCTCCCTTACCGGTCCCTTTGTTACAGTCTACATATTGATTTATTATTTGCTAACTTGTTTCCGTCTTGAATATGCATGAAATATTTGCCACTTGACGTTAAACAACAATCAATCAATCAATCAATGTTATTTTGCTATTGTTCATGTCATCAGATTTTTGTTCAGTTTCCTTTGTATTGAGCTTAACACGCAGTCTCCATGCTTGAGTCCTCCTAACAGCAGTCGTCTTTTTCTGTATCAGTGATATGTTTTCTTCTTTTTCGTTCCACTAGAAGATTCTTCATTAGCAACATTCTTTTGAAGTGATGCTATGGTTTTTTACTTTTTTCTTTTTCGATACTTTTTCATCTCCTCAGCTTTTTTTCTTTCTAAGTAGGGATTTCAAATCATTGTCTGAAGAAGCCATTAGTTAAGTTTTGTTTCTTTTGGACCGTTTTCTTTCCTTGTCAGTGTTCTTCATGGCAGCATATTTTACAGGGTTTTCTTGTTTCTGTTTCAGTCTCCATGCCTTCACCTTATCTCTGTTTTTCTCTCTTTTTCTTGTGACTGCTTCAGATTCTTAAGAACATAAGAACATTCTGCATCACATGCTTTGTCTTCTTTAGCCGCACTGATTTTCTGCACCCATTTGACATATCAATATTACAATCATCACCTGGCTTTTTACTGTATTGGTTTATTGATAAAAATATAAACCTTTTAATGGTCATTTCTACTTAATAAAGTTAAAAAATAAAATAAAACAACATAATGATGTTGACACTGACAAATTTTAATTATATATATCAGTGACAAACTCTTTTTTTGGTTTTAACATCATATGCATTTGTTTAAATATAGTGTAGTGTCCGTAACCACTTTACCAGCGCTACAAGATGCTGTAAGTTATTCTAATTACATGTTCCATAAAACCTTAAAGTGTCAATTATTTTAATATTCATAATATAATATTGTTCAATTTAGGTGCCCCTATCCAACCCGCAATCTTTCCAGTGGCAGTCTAAAAGTCTCTCCCTTACCGGTCCCTTTGTTACAGTCTACATACTGATTTATTGTTTGCTAACTTGTTTCCGTCCTGAATATGCATGAAATATTTGCCACTGGCCGTTAAACAACAATTAATCAAACAATAAGTTTTAAAAAAATCCAGTGTTTAAGGTGAACACTTTACGTAGTGTTCTTAAGGCCACACCATACTAATCATTAGTTTTGAACACGCTGGTTCCTAAATAGTGGATTAAAAAAACTTTCATATGTGACTTTTTTCTGTGTTGTGATTATCTGTGTCTATTGGTATGCTGGTCTTTTAGCTTCATCTCGTTCTCGGTCTGCCGTGTCTATCGACTTTATCTTGTTCTTGATTTGCAGTTTCTTTCAACTTTATTTTGTTCTTGGTCTGCCATGGCTTTCGACTTTATTTTATTCTCGGTCTGTCGTGTCTTTCGACTTTATCTTGTTCGCGGTTTGCCGTGTCTATCGAATTTATCTTGTTCTCGGTTTGCCGAGTCCATCGGCTTTATCTTGTTCTCGGTATGCTGGTCTATCCACTTTACCTTTTTCACGGTTTGCTATGCCTATCAATTTGTCTAATTTTGATGAAACCATGTTTTCTCTCTATCTATCTTAAATGATACGTGGGCACCGCAACGGTCTACAGGAATCGACCTACAGAACTGACTTTGCGCGATCCCCATGTGGAAGAGTGTAAAGGCACTCTCGCTCGGAGGGTTCCGGGTTATTTAACGGAAATCCTGGCCAAAGACCATTGTTGGTGATGTGTTTGAAGAATGCAACACTCCCTTCACGTACAAGAAGGTTAATGCTCTACAAAGTATTAACTTCCCTTCCTACTCATCACTTCCTTTACAAATGGCTGTAAAATACCGTTGCGTTACCCTATTGTCTCCCATTTCACCTTTATTTTCAATAATTTTTAACTTTTTAACTTGTTCTCGTCCTGAATATGCATGAAATATAAACAACTGACAATCAATCAATCTTAAACAATAACTTTATCAAAATGAGAGGAACTAACCCAGTCTTAATTTTAATGAATTAAAAAAAATTAAAAAGCTTACCATATTTGCTTGTATCGTTTGAATACTGCATTTTGACCAGCACTTTGTGTTATAAGCTGACTTATTGTACTATATTTAATTGACATATAAATAATGCATTTAAAGCAATTATATATTTAAATGACCTCTAAATCATGCATGTGTGTCGTTAAACAATATTAATTTGATATTTAAATGGACATTATAAAACTTACCAATAGCAACCATTAAATATTTACTCGGTAATAATATATATGTACATCTAACCGTGTATTATTAGACTGCATTGTTTGTACATAAAACGGAATGAACATAATTTTGAAGGATTTTTGCGAAGCTGATGTATTAACCGAATCTGAATTTCCTAGTCATTTTTTCAGAAATTTAAAATGAAAATTTCATATTAAGAATGCCTGGGATTTTTGTAGTGACCAGATTATGTTTTGACTCACTCAATTTGCAAGTAAAAGTTAATGTAGTAGATAGGATTGTGATAACTCAATGAATTGCTTATAGTTTTTTGTTTAAATATTATTTAATTATATTACATCTAATTACCACCCGTCTACCTGGGAAACCATAATTGTCATGTTCGCTTCTAATGACAAATGTGATTCCTGCACCCTGTAAAAAATACGTAAACGCAATGAACTTGTTTTCTCAGAAATATAACTACATAAGTCATGAGGGCGAAAGTGTGTTTAAAGTTTAAGAATGACACGTTATTTCGTAATCGTTTACAGATTTTAAAAAGAGGCAAGTGGAAAAAGATGCGAAGGGTCAGGAAAAGGAAAAGTCGGTAGAGACGGCAATATCGAGAACAACACAGAAAAAAGTGCAAAAAACACACTTTACACAAAAAACTTAAAGATGAGGCCACTCCAAATTAATTCATAGTTTTTCTTTTCGCTCGCTTCTTAAATATAATGGGTTCAAAATTTCAAAAAATTTTATTCGCTCTATATTTTCTCAGTTTTTTAGTTTTCATTGTTATTCAAAGATTTAATAATAAAAGCTCGCTCCTAAAAAAATACAAAAATGAAGGAAAAAATTAAACTGTTGTTCTCCAATCAACTTTTGAGGTTGCGCTGAATAATAGTTTGCCATTTCAACAAAAAATTGAAACAAAAAAATTTCGCTCGCTCGTACCTATTTTTATCACAAATACTCCAAAGAACTAGAAATAAATTTGGATTGGCCTAAAGTATATCTATAAGAAATGCTTAGCCAACCAAAAACTCGGGGTAAAGTCAGAAGGTTCGGAAAAGTTAGCTGTTCCATTGTCACCCGCTGCATTGTCCATTTTCAGATCCAGCCAGTCCAGGGTATGGGGAAAGTCTTAAACTGAATTGTACAAAGATCAGGTTTACAATCTCCTGGAGGAGAAACGAACATTCTGTTCCACTGCACAGGAAGAGATCCATCTGCAGCTGAGAAAATGAACCAACAAGATTGTGGTATGAAAAATTTCTGAAGTGATGACTCATACCATAGAGCAACGTATTTAAAATTCGATTCACTTATTTTAAACGTGACTTTGGTTGTCCTTATTTTTGGAAATTTCTGATAGTAAGGCTAAAATAAAATTCTTACTGAAAAAATACACAATATTTAGATATTTCAAACTCGAAAAGTTTGATAAAGATTTTTATGACAAACTTCAAAAACTGTTGTAGTAACGACATTTTTGGATAAGTATATTATAATATAAAATTGGAGATGTGGCATGATTGTCCATGAGACAGCAATCCACCAAATGTCATTCAAATATAAACTTCTTACTATTTTCTAAACATAGAAAAATCTTCGAAAAGGAAACTTAACGCTACAAAGAGAGTGAAAAAGCTAGCATATGAAATACAAAAAGGGGTTAGTAATTGAAGCTAATGTTGCAACATACGAACTGATAAAAATCTCGGCTCTGCATTATTACCAGGAGGAACAGAATTAAATGAAGTAACTGCTCATATAACACAAACTACAGACAAAACAGGTGCATGCATTGTCCAAGTTACTAAACGGGTGCAGAATAAGTCAACAAAAGACAGAGATTATACCATAAATCTATATTATACCATCTCAAAAATCCTGATCAATGGGAGGAATGTAAATAGATTGATTAAAGAGGATCTCAAACATATGCATGTCTTCATATAGGGACTGCTTATAAATCATAGTCATCATGATAACAGAGCACTAAACAGGATATTTACAAAATCAGTTGCAAAATATACCACGTAAGAACAAGAAACAGAACACAACCAAAGTGCCTTAAATGACTCAAATGATGACGAGAATATTTCATGTGATAAATGACCAATAAATGTAGCAGACCATGTTGAGTCAAAGCTACATATTGCGACAATGGGTAACATTTGGGTGCATTTCAATAGTGAAAAATTAAATAAAGATGGAACTAGGTCTGTAGAAAGAAACACAGATTAAAGGTACCATTGTAAAGTTTAATCACAAAATCAAGGACTAATACATACAAAAGCAGACGTAAAAAACCAAACTAACATGGACTAGGCTGTCGAAATTGTGGAAGAAGAAAATCAAATACAAGTGACCTACAGAAATGACGACGTAGACGTGTACATTGCAAAATGAAATCTAGAATGGCATCATTTGTAAGCATGTCAACAAGATGCAAGACATGTATGTAAATGATACTTTATTATGATTAAATGTGTTGGAATAGACGATCAACTAATAGGGATTCGAAGATACCAAAGGGGCAGACAGAAATCGTTAAGTCGGAGGACAGACAAGACCATGGCCAACAAAATGAAACGAAGGACAAACATAGAACACACAACACTACACTGTAAAAACACTTTTGCAAGCAAGTGTGGATGGCATTAACATCTGTAATTTACTCCAGCACAGAACCGTTCAAATGAAAATAACACATTATTTTACTGATATGTCTTCTCCACTTCTTTCTTCTATCTATAAAAAAATCTGTTGCAGCATGCACCCCTTTCAACAATTTGCTGGTTTTGAAGCACTTCCCCGTGAATGGAATGCTTTAATTGCCCTTCGTCCCTTTACAATTAAGTCCGGTTATGCAAATAATAAGCCCTGGAGCACCAATTCATTATCAGTTGAGAGATACATATTCCATATTTAGACGCGAAAGAAAGGTTGCGTACCCAATATGGAAAAATCAAGCTCATCTCTCTTGTCTTTGAGCGTTTTTTACCTACCTTATGCAGAATCGATCTGCCAATTTGAATTCTTTTTAATTGCCAATCTCTAGATATATTTATAGGTAATAAGCACACTTTTCTGTGTCTGCAGTAACCTTGACATTAAGTTCAACTGGGTAGATGCGATCGACATATTAACAGAAATTAGATTTATCTTCAGAAAGTAAACCATCTATAACTCTTAACCCAACGACCGAGGCATTTTCCTCTCTATTTCTCTTGTGCTAATAAATACAGTGAAGATGATATTGTCAAAATGCTGGAATTTTTTT
Organism: Geukensia granosissima; assembly: GCA_032357055.1. NCBI lineage: Eukaryota > Metazoa > Mollusca > Bivalvia > Mytilida > Mytilidae > Geukensia > Geukensia granosissima. The sequence goes on from JAULBM010011497.1 coordinate 5,575, forward strand.
TTGACAACATTATAGCTACCGGGCGGACAGTGCCTTCTGGGAAAAAAATCAGCAGTACGTGACTCCAACCCGGTGGTAATAAGTCCAGTGTAGAATACCCATGCGAGAGATCAAAAGTGCATAGTCCAAAGAGAAAAGACAAATTAGAAACAAACCAAAAGATAAAACGCAAACAAAAGGAACAAAGGCTTGGAACCCAGGAACTCTCCTAAAATAGGAGTGGGATCAGATGCTCTAGAAGGCGCGCGCAACACCCGTCGTGGATTCCTTAATGTCAAAATCGCGGTGTCAAATCAGGATGTCAAAATCGAGAGTGTTAATTTGTGTCAAATCCGGAAGGAATCGCACGAACTTCTATTTAAAAAGGAGTGGGATTCCTTAAACTCTAATCCGCACTAACGTCAATCCGAGAAGCGGTCAACTTATCGTTGTATTACCGATAGCAGGTCCATAACTAGTTTAGATACCATATGGATCAACCAATTCGTGGTGGCAACCATAGAATTTTAGGAGAGGCAACTTCCGCCTTGATTTTTAGTAATTCATGTGACAACAGCAATGCTCTCTTCAGAAAATTCTGATACTTGGAACAGGATCGGGGTATCGAATCAACAGTGAAACCTCTTAGGCAGAAGCAGTAATATTTAATATTAACACATAAATAGGATGTTTACAAAAGGAAAGTTGGTCATCCCGTTTGTGGTAAATCTTAGAAATAAGTATTCCCTCTTGGTCAATTAAGAGAAATAAATCTAGGTAAGAATCAGGTTGTGTTGAGTCTGTGGTCTCCTGAGTTTCTAGTTCGCTGGGATATATTTTCTAACAAAGTAAGACATCCAAATATTTATATCTTGAATTTTCATTTTGTTTAACAAAACACTGATTTATCTTAAAACTATCTTTTGTGAATGTGGAATCGTGGAATAAAAGGTTTAAAAGTCAAAAGTTTGTATACTTGTACAAAATTTTAAAGAATCAGATTTGAGGTATTGAAGCAGATCTTTCGAATTTATTAATATCCACATTTGATTAACACCGCTTTCGGAGTACGCTTTATCACAATTCATTGACTGCCGACAGTATAATTGTAAGTAATTTAGGAAGATGCTTGGTAAAGCACCTGGATGAACCCGCTATATATGGACACTTTGGTATCCAGAATAAAGAAGCCAGACCCGACTCAATTTCTTTGGTGTGTGTCAATACGTACAAAACGAAGATAGAATCAGGCTGTGGTTTTACGAGGTTCTCTTCTTTGGAAAATGTAGTAGGTGGATATGTTGGGTAACAGCATTTGATTCAACAGATCCTTTATATATTTTTTATACGAATTAAAATTGCTTCTAGAAAAAGGAATTCAAGGATATCAAAGGGGCAGACAGTATTCGTTAAGTCGGAAGACAGACAAGACCATGGCCAACAAAATGAAACGAAAGACAAACATATAACACACAACACTACACTGAAAACAAAAGCTAGGGTAACACAAACCCTACAAAAACCAGGGTGAGTTCAGATGCTTCAGAAGGGTAAGCAACTCCTGCTCCACTAGTGGCACCTATTTGGCTCTATAACAAACTTTGCAAAGAATATAATCTGTTTAAACTGCAAGATTATACATTTGTGTAATTGATGAGCATCAGGTCAATATTGATGGTAGGCTAAACAGTTTTTTAAATTGGTTATATATTTGTTATCAACAATTTCATATAAATCATGATTCATGAAATGTGGGCATTACCAATTCATGTAGGCATTTAACCAGAACATGCCATTAGAATGGTTTGGGTTTAGTGACAACGACAGTGTTAGCAAGAATAGAAGAGGAAAGCTTTTGATTTGAATTCTGATAACATTGGAACATGTCTAGAAGATAAGCTCTAATATTACAACTCAGAAAAATGGGAACTATTCCTATGATTTAATGAAATTAAACCCAGATAAAGGTCTTAAAACAGGCAACCACAAGAAAACTAAGCATTATACACTAGTAGAACACAATGTTACCATGCTTACACCAGTGTTCAAGATCAGTGGCAAATCAATTAGCAATAGAATTTTAATTTTTTCTGAATGTTTGTGATATAATGTATTGACAAAATAAATATTGTCACTTTTATCAAACGATATAGATCTTAATTATTCAGTTATGTGTAATTGTAGTTCAAAAGATGGAAAATTATTTCAGTTTGTACAGAAAACATATGTTTTGTGGCAATAAAAATGGCAGTTCTAGAAACATTGCTGCTTTATTTGTGTTTAATGCCACAAAAATTTTTTAAAACAAGAACTATTTGAGGAAGGATATTTCATACTTTCCTGACATTACTTTTTTCGAATCTGGAAAGGCATTAAAAAGAAAATTATTCCAAATTGTACACTTGTATTATAGATAATTTGTAAACATTAGACTGACTGTTATTTTGAATAACCTAATTGTAACGCTGTTGCAAATCTGCATGATACACGGAATCACTGAGATTGAAGAAGGAATGATTAAATGAATTAATGATATATTTATTCTTACAGGAAGCAAAAGCATTGCCAGCTGTTGGGGCAAAACTTGCTGATAAAATTTGGGAGATTATAGAAAGTGGAGGATTAAGGAAGTTAGATGAATTCAAATCTAATGAAGAAATAAAAACATTGGAATTGTTCAGTAACATATGGGGAGCTGGGGCAGTCACAAGTAGACAGTGGTATCAACAGGTAAAGTTGGTAGTATTTAACAAGTACTTTCATATTCATTGATGCTCATAGTGTATTTAAAAAGTTTATTCATTGATCTTCACAGGTGATATATTTTAATACATTTTCTTTCACACAGTTTAGATAAGCGTTGGATTTGCCAACTCTTATTGCTTTATATAATTTTTCTTTTGAAGAAAACTTTTGATTTAGTTAGCATTTCTTGTACCTGAAACCTTGAACAAGAAAGGAATAATTTAATACATCAGTTTCCTATTTTTTACTTTGTTGTATATCAGTCTAGCTTTGATGTATGTCATTCTAATTTTGGCAAATCCTAAAATCTTGCTCAGAAATGTTAATTTGTTAAATCACATACAAAGGACTAGGGATTCAGCTAAAAAAGAAAAGAGGCTAATATCTATTATCTATTATTTTTTCTGTGGAATAATGTCAGTAAAAAGAAAATCCAACAGAATTTTCAGTTAAATAGGTTCTACAATGGTCACATGTTATGAAGAAATTGCTTGACTTGAAATTGTCAAATATACCCTGTCATTTTTATCGAAATAACAAAAAGTATATAAGAATAAGAATTGAGTTATAAAAAAAACGGTCATCAAACAGCATTTTCACAACAACTAATATTGTGACGCAAAATCTGAACTTGGCCCAAATATGGGGCTTAATGTACCTACTCTTTTGTCTGTCTATCTATGGGAAAAAAACTGAAATAGAATTATGAATATGTTAAGTGGTATTTCAGATCTGGAGTTAGACTGGAAATGGGAAAATAGAATTCAAATGGGAAGTATCACATTCCCATGGGAATTTGAATTCTGAAGTCTGAAAATAAAATTTCCCTTGGTAAAATAATATTTCTATCAGAATTTAAAATTTTCTTGGTAATTCCATTTGAAAGTGCATATTCCCATGAGATCTGCATTATCCAATTTTAATTTAAAGGAAGATCATGCAATATATTCTAGATAGCAAGAAGCATGTTGTGCATCTTGCCATCCCATGCAAAGGCAAACAATTTTTGTATAATTCAGCAACCTTAAATTTTTGTATGGAGTTTTAGGATTTGGACCTTTTTTTTCTGACCAACTGCTTTTTACAAAAATTTGTTATCTGTAGGGTTTCAGAACATTAGATGACATTCGGACCAAAGCTAAATTAACACACCAGCAAGAAGTTGGACTAAAGTATTATGATGACCTGTTGGACAGAATGCCCAGGGAAGAGGCTGCAGAAATTGAGGAGACAGTAAGTACATAAAACCTTATTGGGTGATATACTAACATAAAAATTGAGTACCTGTAAGTTCAAGTTTTTGTTGAAGTTAAAGGATTTCATTTAAATGTGAACTTCATGTAAAACTTCATGCTAGACAAGTTACTTTCTTATTGACATCTGTCTTACACCCAAGCTACAAATTTGTACAATAGACACAATATCATTAGTTCTGGTTATTTTTACTAAAGCTAAGACCATTTAAATGGTAATTCTTATTATTTAAATTTTATTTATAAAGAATTTATATTCCTCTCTGAAGTTAGAAAATTTACTTGATCTGTCTTTTAAAGGAGTTTGTGTAGTGTGAGTCTTGATTCTTTTATTATTATTTTGTATATTTGTTTGTTTTAACTTTGTAGGCTGATGTTGGGATCATGTTTTCTAGATATTGTGATTATCCCTTATATAGGATATCCACTCTTGACTAAGTAAACATTCTTTGTTAAAGGTACGTAAAGCTGCAGAATCCATTCAGCCTGGAATCATAGCACAGGCATGTGGGTCATACAGAAGAGGAAAACCAAAATGTGGTGATGTGGATGTTTTAGTTACTCATCCAGATGGAAAGTCACACAAAGGAATTTTCAGCAAACTGTTATCGAAGCTGCGAGATCAAGGTAAGTATCCAATACTAGATTACTGGTGGATTATCTCCCTTTTGTGGTTTTAGTTAACTTTAGATATTATATATATATATATAAATTAAAATATATTTTGCAGAAAAATCACTGATATATTGTATACATATATTTAACATACCACAAACCAGACGGTAGAGAACAACACTACCACTGCTGTGTAGTAGTTTAAAAGTTATTTGTGCAGATATATTGAAGAATTTTAAAATAAGCATAATAAAGAAAAATTTCAACATACATTTGCTTTATATCTGAACATCTGGACTTATTTCATGGAGCTAAAAGTCTTGATACTGTTGGTTTTTCACAAGAAATTGTCCCAGTCACCGAAACAGAGAGTATAGTACTTCCTTCGTCAGATATAAACATCTCTGCCATTGATGTTCAGACATTGTTTGCCTGGATTGTGATGCCAAAATAGTTTTGACGTCAAGAAATTATTGTGTCACAAGCAGGTGTGACCACCATGAGAGGAAGCTCACAAAATGACGTAATCACCAATGGCAGAGTCAACTACTGGAAGTTTAACTAAAAGCTAGGAGACTCTGTTTCAGAGATTGAAATTGTCCTTGAGTGATACTGCTATTTTTAGTTAGCATTACAAATTTCATTATCATATACAAATTGATTATATGGCTTTCCTGGTGAGGAAAATTATTCAAACAAATTATGTCAAAGTAATAGGTATGTTAAGGCAAGTTTTTGGCCCAAATGTTTTATTTTATGACCACAATATGTCGATGTGAAAATGCTGTTTAATAACCGTCTTTTAATAATTCATAACTTACATTGTAAACTCTTATTATTTTCATAATTTTGACAAAACAATAGGGCACATTTGACTATTTCTACAAGAGAAAAATTTTCTGTAAAAATGCCAACTTTTTTGAGATGTTTTGTTCAAAACAGATATATATGCAAAAAAATATAGTAACTAACCAATTGTAAATGATAGACCTTTTATTGTGCAAAGTTTGGTTGTGATTTTTGTGTGATCTATATCAAAATCAAGAAAATCGCATCAAGTTATGTGTCAAATGAAGTAAATTGGGAGTATTTTCACAAATAGCGCAATTTCTATTTACCATGTGACCGTTAACTTATACAACCAATAAAACTTAAAAACTGCTGGATATTCTTTTAAAAGATATTTTTCAATACAAACTGTATATATATATATATATATATATATAATAGATATAAGACATTTTTCAGCCAAACTCTTAGGCCAAAAACGTAGCTAAAAGACCTTTGTCCTTTGTTTGTTAAACAGAACAGTGAGATTCAATGGATCATTTTTATTTAAAGTTAACATGTTTTATACAGGAATGTGATTCTACCCAGAATTGCTGATTTCCGTGGCTAAATTCTAGCCAAAGGAGAAAGGGCGATAAGGGCATATTTTGGCCCAAAATTTTTCCAAAATGTTAAGTTAATCAAACAAGAATACTAAAGTGAAATT